>OZ037722.1:11216274-11442600 GCA_964035505.1 Watsonalla cultraria | reverse complement strand
GGCACAGCCTTGACCCGGTCATTGACCCGGCGGGCGCGGCGTGATCAGCTGATCGTGATCTATAGATCCGCCAGGAGTGTTCCATTCATTAGTTGGCTTACTATTATGCCACTGTACGTATCCGTGAAGTTTCGTAAACAAATCTATCACACGGAGACCTCGACAATGTTTAGAGAAATCGTATGAAAATAGAAATCTCTAGAAATATTAATAATTATATGCTTATGTTTGACTATAACGACTTCCTGAAATTCGGTGCTAATTAAGTCATATACTTATAATGATGGCTTATAGTTTGAAATCTAAAAAGACGATAAAAGCAAGTGGGAGAAAGCTAGTAGAATATTATTTAAAATGTGATATTGTGTCGTTATTTTTATTACACAATGTGTGGTCATCGTTTATTAGAGGTTCATAGTAATAACAAGCCGCAGGACGAAGGCTATTTTTATAAGATTTTTCCACTCACAATTCACTTAAAGGAAGGGATTATTAAATATCGCGGTCAAAGTTATCTCTATATTCAAATTCAGCAATAATAAATATAGTGATAGACAGACACGCAGTAACACTTTCTCCATTGTACGGAAGATTTTAATAGGATTGTCGACACGAGTAAAGTCGTAGTTACTTTCTATTGGCTATTGCAAACATTCTTTACAAGGACACGATAGTATAAAATGCAGTACAATAGAAGTTATTAAGTATCCAGCGATGGTTTACGATCTACGCAAGTGCACCACGCACACGTGCAAGTGAGGCAATACTTTCGCAGCTTACATTTGCATTGAGGAATCTAAATAAAGAGAAAGGATACTTAATGCAATGACGATGAAATCGTAGGTAAAAGCTAATCAATAATGTTAGGATTTAACAAAGTATGTTACTCCGGTAATAACATGGATTATTGTATGATTAAATGTGCTTTAAGATTTGTCTTCAATTTTGCAAAAATATAAACCGCTCTTCCAGTTTAACAAAATTAAAGATTACAACGAACAGCAATCATAAACTCAAAAATTGCTTCTGTTTTATACTTACTACTCGTATAAAGGGTACAAAAAACAAGAACTTTTCGAACCATGTTGAAATGACCGACTGGAGGCCTACTAGAGCGTATTTAGAACTTCTGAAGTTTCATTTTAGTACGGTAAGACAAATCGTCAAAGTTAAGAAGTTCTTAATAAGCGCTACTTAAATCATAGTTGGCTCTCTGTCGCACTATTCTCTCGCACTAGCGCTAATAGAAGCGATACAAAATGTATGGAAATGACATAAATCAGTCACGTGACATATGTCATTCCCGTACATTTAGTATCGTTTCTACTAGCGAAACGTGAGGATATTGTTACTTTGCCTACGGGACCAGGTAAGTTTGAACAAATGTTATCTTAACGCTGTGTTGTCTAACTTTACATAATACAATATAATTTTAACAGCAGACAACAGGTAGTGTGTTCTAATTTAATCCACTGTTTGGTTTTACTTAGCGATGTGCAAAGCTACTCACAAATTCTCACAGCTGTTCAAATGTATGCGATTTTGAAGAGCACACGTAGCACGGAACTTTACAGCAAGGCATTGTGAGTTTTACACACAACAATGACGAAATTGACTGGGTAAAATGATGTACTGGTTCATACTGTCATGTTTAAGCAGTTACAGATTATTTCTGCTATGTACAAAGAAAACCCTCTTAATAAGACTGTCAATTGTGGACCCTTAAAAAGGAGTTTTAAGAACTAATAAATATTAAATGCATCTAAATATCGAATTGAAAATGAATCGAATGTGGGCTACTACAGCCTCTTTGCATAAGTTTGAAAGATAAGTCACATAGGTTCTCTTCTAGGAAGGCGTGGGTTTTCGTAGTTTGATGAAAAACGATAAACTACAGCTATTGTCTATACTGAAAATATTCCATTACAAAGACATTCGTGTAGTAAATGAAGACAAAATTACAATGAAGTAACAATATAATATATTAATAGGAATAAAACTCATAATACCATTGAATATACAGGTTATAATTATCATGACAATCGGCAAATAGACAATACCCAATACAGTAGCATTAATAAGGAACCGTTACTACAGATACAAGACAATAAATACGATACGAGCACGTTCGATGATTGTACGACTCGGGTGGGCCATTGTATCGATATATCGCTATTGAATCGAATAGTATCGATTGATGATACAACTATGGAGGTACTTGATGTAGGTGCGCACCTTCACGCCCCGTTCGTTCCGGATTTGCGAACAGAATGTTTGATACCGATAAAGATGCAGACAAAGGAACAGTTACGTACACACATATAATTGTACGTCAAGCAAATGTTTTTCTAAACGGTACTTAGATACATGAGTAGTATAAGTAGCATAAGTAGATAGATAATTAACATTCCGAACCAGTCACAGGGAAGGCAGGGTATTTATAGGTTACTAGCTGTGCCCCGCAGTTTCACCCGCGTAGATTTTGTTTTATCCTTATTGTCGCGGAACCCTAATATTTTTGATAAATAAAAGTAGCCTAAGTTACTCCTTGAAACATCCCGTTAAAATCCGTCCAGCCGTTTCAGAGATTACCGGAACAAACAGACAGACAGACAGAGAAAAATTTTATAACTTGGTTTTTTAGTGTCAGTAGCGTGTATACGTTCATATGCATTTATTGAAAAGCTGTATTTTTTTAATTACAAACAGACACTTCAATTTTATTTATCTGTATAGATGTATAGATTAGTTTGGCAAGGGTGTCCGTCAGTAGTGATAATTTCGATTCTACCCTTATTATATGATCACCCCGGCCTGGATTTGTATTCTAAGCCAAGCGGTTTATAGTTTACAATCAAAATATCCTAACTAATAAAAAAATCTTTATATTGAATTCAAATTCAATGAAAATGCACCGGAGTAAATGAGAGTTTTTATTCAACTGGCCTTATTAATTTCTCTAGTTATCGTGATTGGTTTTTGCTGAGGTTAATGACTGTAATCATGAAGCTGGACTGATTAGGAAAGGATAATCAAATCGAAAATCGTGGTGTATAATTAAGATGAATTTAGCAAGAAACTCTGCAATTACTCTTTTGTAACGAACAATGGAATGCTTTACCTTAGATATATATCGTCAAATTCTTCACAGACAGAATGTTAGATAATGGTTTGTGTTCTTCAAGGAAGTGCGTCACTCAAACTACATTCCATTTATTCAAATTCATAATTTGATTACACTTTAACGAGGGTACTCTTAAATTGTGATGATTGTTGTTACCGCTGTATGTAAAAGCATGAAGTAAAGCAATTACCTAATGCACCAACTGCACCATTATCCGAAGGAAAACCGGTAAATGGTGAGCAGGAAACAAGGGTGGCCGTAGCCATAACTGAGGATACATCACATCCGCGAGTGTCCGAACCGATTGGTGCGCCGGCGCAAACAGGCCACACTCACTTCGACACTGCTCGAGACTAGATTATAATTGTGACGCTTTCGATTGAGCATCTGTGGTCTTTGACTTGATCGAACTAGTGTTTTATAAGTTTGATCAAACAATGTGACATTTTTTAAGTAACAAACTAGTTGAAGGAGACCAAAGTTTGCCCTCCCTTACAGACTGCTTTTGAACCGCGTAGGCCTAAAACCCACTTTTTCATTACTTAAAGCCTACTTTATAGCCATAAACTCAGCCTGTATAAATAATGACTTGACAAATCAACAAACACTTTCACATTTGCTATGGTTGTTAGATTTTTTTATAAATGTTATGTTCTATTTGTTATAATTTCTCCAACATAATAATGTTATCGGCCGAATACTACTATCTAACAATTGGATTCTCATAGAAAAAGTTATGATAAAAACTGCAGTTGTAAAAGGAAGCGTCACTCGGCTGACTGCCTTGACGAGGCAATTAGTTAAAAAAGTTAATTAGCCTTTCCAACGGAGCTAGGAAATTGAATTTGATGAAAAAAGTGGCGAAGGGGACATAGGGGGTGCTATTTTGGTTACATGACACCTATGACAAGACAAGGTCCTCGCTCAGAGGTTGACACTGGGTGACGCCACGATGGCTAGCCTAGGTTTTTGAAGCGGTGAGTAATTCTAAAGTCTATTCCGTAATCGGTGGTAACTTTCTAGAATGAATTAATTTTCTTTCCATTTTGTATCTATTATCAAGCGGGTATGCTGTCTGGCTGTCCCTCAAAAGCAGGTAATGTAATGATGCTCACGACCACTTACTACCATCGCACCTCCAAAAGAGCTCCACGCGAGAACGCTTTTAGGAATGTATTCGCTGCGGTATGAGAATAGTAAGGGCTACTCCAAGAATGGTATAAGACTATCCCCTGGTGTTGCAGTCTTACATAGACAGCGGTTTCTAACCATCAAGCTTCGGACTTTTATAAGATGTAGAGTTGTGAAAAGCTATATCATCTATCACTCATAAAAAGCTCCTAAAGCATCCTGTTACTAAGGAGGTAGTGGTAATAAAATGAAAAATATTTATTCAGTTTAGGCCCTGGTAAGGCACTTATGAAAGTCGAGAATTTACCACCGGTTCGGAAACTAGCCTTCTGAGAAGAACCGGCAAGAAACTCAGCCAGGCATCATGTACATAACATCGAAACAGTATAAATCATAATGAAATCATCATACAAAATCAAATTTGATAATAGAATGAAAATGAAAATGAAAATGATTTATTCAGTTTAGGCCCTGGTAAGGCACTTATGAACGTCGAGGAATCTACCACCGGTTCGGAAACTAGCCTTCTGAGAAGAACCGGCAAGAAACTCAGCTGGCATCATGTACATTTCATTACACAGTAAAATAATAATAATTACAAAAAAAAAAAACATCATAAATTATTCACAATAGTGAAAATTGTATCAGCATGCATGTGTAAAAAATAATAATTAAAAACGTAAAAACAATACCAAATGATTTACATATCATGTTTGCATACCATGTCATTGCCAGGAGCTACTTGTGCAGAGTTTTAATTCCATATGTCTTTATCATTTATGTAATCCGAAATTGTATAATAAGCTTTCTTCATCAGTACAGTTTTAATGTGTGTCTTAAATTTATCATAATTTAACGCGTTTATTGACTGTGGGATTTTATTGTAGAAACGAACACAATTCCCCATGAATGATTTATTTACCTTTGCTAACCTGAATCTAGGAGCTACAATTTTGTGTTTATTTCGTGTTGAAATTGAATGAATGTCCGAGTTTAAATTGAATAGATGAATATTTTTTTTC
The DNA here is from genome assembly GCA_964035505.1 of Watsonalla cultraria. Taxonomy (NCBI): domain Eukaryota; kingdom Metazoa; phylum Arthropoda; class Insecta; order Lepidoptera; family Drepanidae; genus Watsonalla; species Watsonalla cultraria. Next base: position 11,437,323 of record OZ037722.1, on the reverse strand, counting down.
ATGTATAGCAAATTCTCATAAATGTACAGTGACGGTAGGGTGAGAATATTTATTTCTTTAAATTTATCTCTAAGAGAATCTCGGGGGTCCAGCGAGTATATTGCCTTGATGGCTCTCTTTTGAAGTATAAAAATTGAATCTAAGTCTGTTGCGGAACCCCATAACAATACGCCATATGACATGACACTATGAAAGTAAGCGTAGTAGACTAATCTAGCAGTATCAATATCCGTCATTTGTTTAATTTTTCTAACCGCAAACGCAGCTGAACTAAGCTTTTTTGACAATGCTTCAATATGGGCGCCCCATTGTAATTTAGAATCTAAGGTAAGACCTAAGAATACTGTGCTTTCGACCAACTCCAATTGACTCCCAACTAATGATATATTTGTATCTATTTGCGATGTATTAGGTGGTGAAAATCGGATACATTTTGTTTTTTTAGAATTTAAAACGAGATTATTGGCATCAAACCATTTTGAAACAGATGTTAGAGTTTCATTTAGTGCCTTAAGATCTTTGTCTTTTCTACTCACTTTGAAAACTAAAGATGTATCATCTGCAAATAGAACAATATCACAGATATTTTCTACAACAAGTGGTAGGTCATTGATATACGCTAGAAACAGGAATGGGCCTAGTATGGAGCCTTGCGGCACGCCTGTTTTGATTATTGACCCCTTGGATGTTACACCACCGACGCCAACTTTCTGATGACGATTTGATAGGTACGAGGATAAAAGGTCGAGAGCATTTCCGCGAATTCCATAATAGTTTAGCTTAAGAAGTAGCGTACGATGATCCACACAGTCAAAAGCTTTAGAAAGGTCACAGAAGACTCCTACTGCGTCATAGGCGCCCTCCCAAGCCTCAAAAATGTGTTTTATTAATTTTGCTGCCGCGTCCGTTGTTGATCTACCTTTAGTGAAGCCAAATTGGTGATCGTGCAAGATGTTATGTACGTTAAAGTGAGCTAACATCTGATTAAGCAGAATTTTTTCAAATATTTTGCTAAGCGCGGGAAGAATCGATATAGGTCTATAATCAGAAGGATCTTCTTTAGAGCCTGCTTTAAATATCGGTATTACTTTGCTATATTTCATAATATCAGGAAATATACCTTGATCTATACATAAATTGAAAATAGAAGCTAATGCGGGAGCAATCGTTATTATAATAGATTGGATACTTTTAATTGAGAGTCCCCATAAGTCCTCCGTATTTTTAATATTAAGCGATTTAAATGCCTTCATGATGTCAATAGGACGTACATGTTTAAAACTAAAATCTGGGAAGCTTTTTCGTAACGATTGTTTCAATAAGCTTTCAGCTGTATTCGGACTAGAGTTAAGATGTTTGGTAGTCTCTGTGGGAATGTTAGCGAAAAAATTCTCAAAAGCAGTTGCGACCTCTAACTTATCCGATATAATACTATCATTGATTTTAAGCTTACTTACTTGCTCTTTAGTTTTATTTCTACCAGTCTCCCTGTTTATAACTTTCCAAACAGTTTTTATTTTATCATCAGAGCGGCTAATTTCACTACTTATATGTTTTGATTTGGCAATCTGGCAAACTCTTTTAAATAATTTTGAGTACATTCTAACGTGACTATGAAAAGCGACATTAGTTGTTTGGGCTTTCTTGTGGTATAACTCATATAAAGTGTCTCTACTTTTCCTTATGCCCTTGGTTGCCCAGTTGTTGAACTGTAATCTGTTATTTAATTTATATTGTTGTTTAGGACATGCCTTGTTGAATTCTGTACATATGACATCATGTAATTTATTGAAATATTTGTTTGGTTCGCGAGACTCTGCTTTTTTAATTTTTAACTTAAATTTTAATAGGTATAAATATTCACAATAGTGACAAATTGTATTAGCATGCAAGTCATTATAAAACAAAATCAAAGAGATAAAAAAATAACAATACCAGATAGATTTACAAGTGTTTGCATACCATGTATTTGCCAGGAGCTACTTGTGCAGAGTGATTTACCTAGTTCCATATATCCTTGTCATTTATATAATCCGAAATTTTATAATATGCTTTCTTCATCAAAACAGTTTTGACATGTGTTTTAAATTTATCATAATTTAACGCGATTATTGATTGTGAGATTTTATTGTAGAAGCGAACACAGTTCCCCATGAATGATTTATTTACTTTAACTAATCTGAATCTAGGAGCCATAATTTTGTGTTTATTTCGCGTACAAATCGAATGAACATCACAGTTTAAATTAAAGAGATGAATGTTTTTTTTCATGTACAATAAATTCTCATAAATGTAAAGTGAGGGTAAAGTGAGTATATTAATTTCTTTAAATTTATCCCTCAAGCATTCACGGGGTTCCAACGAGTATATTGCCCTGATGGCTCTTTTTTGAAGTATAAATATAGAATCTAGGTCTGCCGCGGAACCCCATAACAATAAGCCATATGACATAAGACTATGAAAGTATGCGTAGTAAACTAATCTAGCAGTATCGACATCCGTCATTTGTTTGATTTTCCTAACAGCAAATGCTGCTGAGCTAAGTTTTCTTGACAATGTTTCAATATGAGAGCCCCATTGTAATTTTGAATCTACTGTTAGCCCTAAGAATACCGTACTATCAACCAAATCCAGTTTACCACCATCTAGTGATATATTTGTAGCTATTTGCGATGTTTTAGGTGGTGAAAATCGAATACATTTAGTTTTTTTACAATTTAAAACGAGGTTATTGGCGTCAAACCAATTTGAAACAGATGTTAGTGTTTCATTCAGAGTATTAAGCTCCTTATCTTTCCTGCTCACTTTAAAAACTAAAGATGTATCATCTGCAAACAGAACAATATCACAGATACCTTCTACGACAAGTGGTAGGTCATTTATGTACGCTAGAAATAGGAATGGACCTAATATGGAGCCTTGCGGCACGCCTGTTTTAATTAATGACCCTTTAGATGTTATACCACTGACGCCAACTTTCTGATGACGATTGGACAGGTAAGAGGACACAAGATCGAGGGCGGTTCCGCGAATACCATAATATTTAAGCTTCAGAATTAGCGTACGATAGAGATCAACATAGGCCCTAAAGCATATAAACAAGGGAGTTCAAATTCGGCGCATGAGGTGTGGTCACGAGTAGCTTAGTTGGAAGACGCACGGCTTACAGCAGTCATGGGTTCGAGGCCTGCTTCATGTTCGTATTTTCCTATCCATTTTCAAGAATCAGCTATCACGTTGGCCCCTTCTAAGGTTCAAGGTCAGCTCACGCGTGTTTTACCAGTTTTGCTTACAAACAATGTCTAGTAAATAAATATTTCGCTCTCCTCGCTTCCTAATCGAATGTGGGGCAAGGGGCAAAAATTTGATCTTAAGATGGTGAAAGACTTATTTAGGGCTGAATATACCTGAATGTATCACCATTGAAGTATTGATATTGTTACCCTTCGCAAATCCTTTTCAAAGGCTTAAACGAGCTTGAAGATGTTTCAAGTACGTATGGAAAAAATATATACGTTATAAAATGTGAACCAATTTTATTCAGAATGTGAAGAACGTTTTGCGAATTCAGTTTAAAACCCGCTAACTATTTGTAAACAGGAAGCTGTGAATGGTGATAATTTATTGCAGCCTCATTGCTGAGTGCTGAGGCTGAGGTAGGTACATAATGGCAGATCGAATGTAGCGGAACAAAGTGGCGTTATAAAGACGAAAGATTTGTATGTAAACAATTATCTCAAAAAATACCAATTTTAAAAATTATTTTTCTATCACGCTATATTTTATACCCGTGCTCCCACGAGAACGGGGCAACGCGGGTGAAACCGTGTGTCGTCCGCTAGTAACATATATTAATAATAATAACCAATAAATTGAATTATATATTTCTTTGAAAAACCTGTAGATATTTACTCTCATGAAATTTTTAAAACAAGTGAGTTTTTGTTATTTATTTTAATCCAAAAATCAAACGTGTGATAATTGTGAATTGTCGTCAACATTTTTCAAATTATCGATGAAATTCATCATATTTCATAGATAAGTGTTGCGAAACAGGTAACGTTTTCCAAAAGTTCCTGAAAATTTAGAAACCAGCTCTACGTCATAATAAGACAGACCTTCATGCACAACCTATTTCACTGTTTTCTATAAAATTAAGATACTGAAATAGTGTATTTCCTGAAATACTTCAGGTGGACAATGCAGCTACGTGATCGGAAGTGTTCGCTAATATTGTTTGGAAGTGCACAACGGAACGGAAATTAACACTTTTTCTATTTCGGTAACTGAATTGGTACCCGAATACTTATTTCTGATTTTTTAACCCAAAATGCAGTTAGAGATTCTCAAAAGACACATTCGTAGTCATTGAAAAGGAAAAACGACAGTGGACTTAAATATGCATTTGATAAGCCCCCAGACCAATAGATGCCAATTTCGCGTAGGTATACTTCGGACGGTAACCGCTTACCACCAGACCCAGTGGATAAAGAAGTAATTTGTATCGTACCGAAACCAAATTTGGTATCCCGGGTGGTTTGGTTTTGCAAATGATTACCATCTTATTACTAAACACAAATTAAGATAGTCTTTGGTTACAAAGTAGTCCATGGTAGGTCCATCTCTATCTATAATACGGATTTAAAAAGTCTTCGTTTAAGCCATGTTTTGTAATAAGGGGGTTAATGTTAAGTGGCTATGTATTATAAGTGTACCTATTAGTTAGTCGTGCTCGTGGGTCCGATCGCTGCTGAGCCGTTGTTCATTGAGTGTAGTTAGGTCAAACAAAGCTTGAACAATACCACACTTCATCATCATCATCATCATCTACCTGTCCTTATTCCATTTATCTCTATCAGCCGGCATATCTGTATTCACTCCCATTCTATCCATATCACACAATCCCTCCATCGTTTCTTCCCTTCAGGTCTTCCTTGCCATCCACATTCATTAACAAAACTTTTTTTGCAATAATACCGCATTTGTTGATCGACAAAACTACAAATCCTTAACACGAATGAAATATACATGATGCCAGCTGAGGTTCTAGACGGCTCTTCTCAGAAAGCTAGTCTCCAAACCAGTGGTCTATTTATCGACGTTCATAAGTTCGTCATAAGGGACCAAAAATGGATATATAATTTTAATTTTCAATCAAAATTTGCCCTATCTTGGACTCTTATGAATTTGTATAAGCTCAGGTTCGTTACACTTCACCTGTATGATTCCAGCCTCATGCTCATTCACCTCGTGCACCTATTATGTGTATGATAAACAAACACAAGTATTTAGGAAAAAAATCGTGATCGAACGTTAGTTAGTTTCAACACGCCTACGATACATAATATTTGTTTTAGTTATAGTTAGAACCTACCTAGAAATGTGACGCTAATTGATTAGGTAGGGCAAATTACTGGCATATAGGTTTGAATGAGATGCGGTCATTAATTACTGGTTGATTGCAAGCCTCCGTAATCAACTCCGGCGCAAGTGATGTTAGTATGAAATTATTAACTTTACCTCTCAATATGCAATAGCAACCCTAATAATATTGTAATGAAGTAAATTATCTGACAAAAGAGATTGAAGGTGGCCATGTGGTTTAATAGTCCCTTTGGAAACAAAACGCAAAGTACTAAACTTATGTTAGACACAGTGTTCATCATCTGTCACGATTGCTTAGTAGGTATGGGTGGCGTCAAATAAAAAAAAAATAATCATTACCGAAACTTTAAATGAGTTAAAATGCTAACTTACTATCTTTCCAAATTTAAGCCTGTCACGAGTTATGAGAGCTGACCTTGAACACAGAAGTCAATTTATTAGTCTGTCTCTTTCATTCTGTACAGCGCGAGGCGAATAAAATACATGCGCAGTTATCACTATTTTAACTGAGTGCTCATAACTTCTGACGGCATCTTTAGGTCATTATATTTCGTTACGAAAGAACAGATTTGTCTACAATGCAAATTGAGAAGCTCTTCAAGGAAGAAGACTTTGCCTGAATCCTGAATATCCTCCCTTTAAATGTACCTTTGATCACAGCTGCGATATTCTGTAAGTGTACCTGTCCTCCGGTGGTAGTGCGTCACTAAGTAAGGGTTGTAACCAAACACTGTGGCGGTCGAGTGGCGACCTTGTCCCCCGTGGCCAGCAATGCACGACAACACATTATATTCACATTCATCTACATTATTTGTATGTGTAGATCTGTTTTGCCGTGTTGTTTGTTTCTGTAGCTTGCCCTACAGCTGTTTTGTTTGTTAAGGGCTTTGTTCATCTACTTTGTTCAACAGCTGTTTGTTTGTTAAAGGCTACTATTGTCTTCTTATGAGCGTGACGAGAAAATTAAAATTATTCATTCAGTTTAGGCCCTCGTAAGGCACTTATGAATGTCGAAGAATTGACCACTGGTTCGGAAGATGGAATGAAGGTTCGTCTAATGCCTTAGCTACGTTAGAACTGTGTGCACTGTGAACGAAACGAAAGGTGTATTTTACTTTGCTTACGCGGTAAAAACGTTAGACGAACTCTACATAAAATGGTTCAAATACTATTTGGCAGTAGTATTGCGAACCTAGCATGTCACATACAATGCTATTCGTTACGCCTTCATTGACAAGCCTAAAAGAAACGTCGAGAAAGTATCAGTCATAGCTTTGGCTCCTTATCATCACAGCACTTATTCGAGCAAACTGTCGCGTAGGTACCTAATTCAATGATCATTATCGTAAAACATTGGACTTTCAGACCCATAATCGTTTGTGACGTGCATTGATCCCGTGATCTGAACTCGGGCACGTTCCCCGCACGTGACCGTGTCCCGGGCCCCTTGCAATCATCTCATCAGCCTTCGGATACACTTCAACGCTGCTAATTACCAATCCAGACCAAATATCCAGAGTCCAATGTACTTGTAACTATGGAGACTATGACACTATGTTCTGATTCTATCTCTGTTGAAGATATTCGTGTGAATTCTTCCAATACAAACAATTGCGCCTGAGTCGTTGGAGTAATTCGTGATTGCTCTTTGTGACCCATGTACTGATATCGTTATCAGTTAATAGAAAAATGTATATTTTGCTTTGTCAACTTGTGTGGTATTCTTAGTATAAAGCTAAAGAGCCTGCGGAAACTTCAGAAATTGCGTGAAATAATTTTTATCCTAAATAGAATGTTCTAAGATTTGGAAAGTAAACTGTATAGCCATATTGTATATTCATATCCCCACCTTCACCCACAAGAGACAGGAAGGTACAAGTGTAACATCACCTACTTTTCACCGAAGGATAATACAACGTGACTGATCTCTGAATGCGTCGCAATAATAAGTCGTCGAATTTCATCTCCAACGATGAATGTTATTTACAATAACAAAAACATAGAGATGCAAACACCTGCATAGCAATTTGATCCAATGTTGAAATAACACTTCAAAGAGACAGAGGCACGTGGCACAGTTTCTACTGCGCATATCTTTCGATCAGCGAATTAAAGCAACCCCAATCCTAGCTAGTAGTTGGATGGGTGACCGCCTAAGTTTCCTCCGTGCTGAGAGCATATTAAGTCTTCTTCGGTTCCAGCCATGTTATTCACTAAAGTTTCTCGGCATCGCACTTGTCATCGAGTGTCAGTTTTAAAGATACGAAATTGAACCTTATCTTGTATGTGTTATTTATCAATTCCTTTTGATTGAAAACAACGCCCGTCGTCGAGTTCGACGCTGAGAAACTTTAGTGAAAAACGCGGCAGTTCCAAATTTAACATCTTTGACAATCGTTACGTAAGTCAGTCAGAAACCTCAGAAAGTCTGACAGCTTGTTTAACCTAGATTATCAGGGTTGCAGTGATCAAATGGCAGCAATCACCCTCTGCATAAAATTCAGGTGATCAGTCATATCGGGTTGAATCAAATGCTGTTCCCATCATTGTATGGGATAAGGGCAGGGACATTTGCAACGCTTGCGTAGCTATTCAAAGTAGTCGCCAACTAAGGCTCTTTTATATTGGTATTATATATTACTAGTTGTGCCCCGCGGTTTCACCCGCGTAGATTTAGTTTCATCCTTAATGTCGCGGAACCCTAATATTTTTAATAAATAAAAGTAGCCTAAGTTACTCCAGACAAACAGAGAAAAAATTTAAAACGTGGTTTTTTAGTCTCAGTCGCGTGTATACTTTCATATGCATTTAGTGAAAAGCTGTAATTTTTGAATTACAAACAGGCACTTTAATTTTATTTATCTGTATAGATGTATAGATTAACTTGACATGATGATGACAAAGAAAACGAAATAGAAGGGTTTCCATTGTAGAGAGTTAATTATTCTATCAAAGGTTATTTTAACATATTTGTTTTGAATTTAAGAAGTTCGACAAGTGTAAGTTCTGTGTAAGTGTATTATATGACATCGGTTTTTAACGTAAATAATTTTAAAATATTTCAGAATGTTTTAATTAATCTGATATATCGATAGTATTGATAATCAATATAATATGATTTATTAGTTGTTCTTATTAAATATGACCAAAATAAAGAAATGAGTTCACTGGCGGTCACTATCTAAAAATGTATCTCTTTGCTTTCTAAAGAACATTACAGAAGTTTTGAATTTGGCTATAAAATACACAATTTTAATTGCGACTGGTGATAGTTCTAGTGTTATACCACTATTTATACGTACTTAATATTAAGAAGAAATAAATGACTCACTGGTATAAATGGTATTGCATGAAGACTTGTGGCACGTGAGGCAGGACTCCTTCCCGTCGAGGTTGAGGGTGAGAGTGGTCGCGAGGCTGGGCCGGGGACACAGCTTGCACCCACCGTTGTACCTCTCGCACAAACACGTCTCCAACCCATCCACCTTCAGCTCGTTCAGACCGAAACCACCCTCTTTAGCCAAAGAAGCGGCCAGCTGCCCCGACTGCCTCACCAAATCGCAACCCTTAGGGCACACCTCACACCTCCCCAAATTCCTATTCGATTCAGAGTTCACGTTGTCGTTTTGATTCGAATCCAGTATCGATATCTGACATTTCTCGTCTCTCCTCGCGCTCTCCATGTAGGAGGTCAGTGTCACCTCCGAAGACGAACGCACTGTGTTGTTCAATTTATATTTCGTCATTTTAAAGTCAGTCTTATGTGCACGAAGTTAAAATACTGTTTTGAATACCGACGCGCGTGACATCTTAACCTAATCGCATGGACTTATCGATACATCACAACACAACACTATATATAATTTTAATTTGTTTGGCTGTTCATTATCACAGCGAAATACGGAATGTAAATTAATTTCAATAAAAGTTGCGACTTAACCGCAATAAATCCAACTTTTTAAATTTCGTAATTCAATTTATGAGCACTGGTTGAAAAGAATTATTCCAAGACGTCATAAAATTTAAATTGTTTTTTTTATTGGTGTTGTAGTCGACTGGCGCGTTCTGTCGAGTGCGCGAAGTGAATGCGCGGTATGCCGACTCGCAGGTGACAAAATACTGGGAAACTTGGCGGGCTAAGGCCGGCAATAGTACCTGAAAAAATATAATACTTTGTTTTAGATCGCAATACAATAATGTCTACATATTATTCTACTGGAGCTTAGCATCATCTTACATTGCATCATTTTACGCATCTGTATAGCGTATCTGCTAAATTATTCTTCAAAATAATCATTACAAATATATCATATTATTATAGTATGTAATAATCGCATTGTGAATAGCTGCATTACAATAATTCTTTTCACACATATTTTCCGTATTATTCTTAAGTATTTAATGCTCTTAATAATAAGAAACAAGGATTTTATGAAATAAAATTACTGAAAAATCGTATGACAAATAATTGAGTTGAAATACTTTGGAAATCTATACAGATAAATTGAAGTGTCTGTTTGTAAATCCAAAATAACAACTTTTCACTAAATGCATATGGAAAGTACATACTGACATGAAAAAAACTATTTTTAAAAATTTTCTATGTCTGTCTGTCTGTTTCCGGCTAATCTCCGAAACGGCTGAACCGATTTGAACGGGACTTTCACTGGCAGAAAGCAAATTTTACAAGGAGTAACTTAGGCTACTTTAAAAAAATCGTTAGGGTTCCGCGGGCCACCCATGATATTAAGTCCACGCGGGTGAAACCGCGGGGCACAGCTAGTAAGAAATAAATTACATACCTACCTACCTATAAAAAAAAAAACCTAGTCAATCTTTTATTTGATTTGCGTTAATTTGACTTAACGCTTATTTGCAATTGTGGACATTTTACAATGGACTAAATATTATTATTATGAATGTTAAATTAAACTCTGGAAAAGGATAATAACGTTTTTATAAAAGCTCTAGAACAATATTAGCCTTGTAGCAGCTACTTGTGACGCATTTAGTGTACTTTCCAATAAATCACTAATCATTCTGTCTGTGCGAACTTTGAACTGCAAATGTATAGAATTGCATAAAAATCGTAACTGTTCGTAATGTAGTTGACACGACAGTCTTGTTTTTACTCTTTTAATAACATAAAAACAAAAAAAAAAAACGACACCACCCCGCCCGAACAGGGACTTGAACCCTGGACCCTTGGATTAAAAGTCCAATGCTCTACCGACTGAGCTATCCGGGCTTGTAAGTAATAGGTTGAATTTTGTCTATGCTCTCCGCAAATGTACAGATGACGGATTGAAACAGGAACATATTTAACAAGTACCTACATTTTGTCATTAATACCTACTTTTATTTCTTATATTTTTTATCGACTTTTGTACACTGGAACTGTGTCCATGGGCTTATTGTATATATTTTTATATGATTTATATTGTATTACTCAAAATTAGAAAATGATATTTTTTGAAAAGAGTAATTACTGAGTTTCTTGCCAGGTTCTTCTCAGTAAAAGCAATCTTCTGAACCTCGAAATCTTCCGAAATCGTGTCGTTCTGACGATTTGAAAGTACTTTGTTAAAAGTGTAATCAAATAAAAATATATTGAATTGAATCAAAAACTTTATTGTATAAACAAGGAATAGTACTTCAAATTAATTACATGGAGAAATTTGCCTCAAATTATGTACATACGTACGAGTACATTGACTTGATACAGTTGGTTTTAAATCTTACAGTTTGACAATATTAGTTACCTAGTGATTATTTTTCACGACGTGACTCAATTGTATATTTAAAAAAAACTTATTTTTTATCTGTAAGTGAATTAATAGCATTTTAGATATTTAGTTGCGTTTAGAGCCCACGGATTTATAATAATATCGAATAGGTACGCAATTATATAAAGCATGGCATATCACAGGGAAAGCCTTTCCATTTTTCAGGCAGTCGGTAATAAAATTGACGCATTGCAGCACCTACCCGTCTATGCTTTAATAATTCATTTTCTGGGATGAAACCCTATTGCGATTTGTAGGTCGTTTAATACCACGAGCGATTCATCCCATGGTGAAATGGACTATTGCATTCTGTAATCACGCTAAGATACTTGTAAGAAATAACCTTCGAAGAACCGGCAAGAAATTCAATCAGGAATATTTTGTACCTGAATTTTCCTGTTTTTACAACCCTTGGTTACAACCATGTAAGTACTTCCCATGACCTTGTGCCAATCAATGTACAACTAGTGTAAGTTCTCGAATGTGACGTCTATCACGTCGTTTACCGAAATGTGTACAGGGGTGGACCAAGGCGAATGATTGAAGGTCATCTGTCAAGTGGCAACCCTAGTGACATGGCCATGTTTACGAGGTCTGGACACACACTACGTTGTTTGTTTTCATTCTGGTATTAATTTTCAATTAGCTTTTACTCGTGACTTTGTCTGATATTTTAAGTTTTCTTCGTCTGGCATTGGGTCAAAAATATGAGGATTCAGCGACTGGGACCGTTAGCTAACTGGAATAGCGGTCCCAGTTCTCTGATTACTTTTTATTGTCCTAGTTAAATCGCTGATCCTAGAGACGTACCGAACCGGACGTACTATAGTACCTTCTATGTAGTTGAAAGGTAACATTGTGTGTTATCTATACAGATAAACAGATAAATAAAATTGAAGTGTCTGTTTGTAATTCCAAAATAACAGATTTTCACTTAATGCATATGTAAGTATACACGCTACTGACACAAAAAAACCAAGTTTTAAAATTTTTCTCTGTCTGTCTGTCTGTCTGTTTGTTCCGGGTAATCTCTGAAACGGCTGGGCCGATTTTAACTTTCACTGTCAGGTAGCTGATATATCAAGGAGTAACTTAGGCTACTTTTATTTATCAAAAATATTAGGGTTCCGCGACAATAAGGATGAAACTAATTCTACGCGGGTGAAACCGCGGGGCACAGCTAGTAAAACATAATTCAAAGATGATTTTGATCACATCAATCTTATGGGTATTAACAAAGAGGTCAAATTCCTGTGATTTCCGGTAATATAGTCGTACCAAGTAAGCCGTCGACCTGTCAGCATCGACATTGTAACGTTTTTTCCGACAACTGTGGCCTTTTTAATATGTGGGTAATTAATTAGCTGGTCGTGGCCTTCACTATTTGTGCTAAGTGACAGTCACTCAATACTTGCACTAAATGTTTATAAGTGCATGTGCTGGCACTATACACTGGGCAATACTTATTCTTGACTAGCAGATTTTCTTCACCCGCGTAGTTCCCGTTCCGGTGGGTGGACGGAGATAAAATAGCCTATATTATTCAGTGATAATGTAGCATTCAAGTGGTGAGAGAATTTTTTAAATCGGTCCAGGGGCCTACTCGCTTTCTCCGAAAAACGAAGCTTCGGCCGAAAGTTCGCAAAGTTCCTGCCACGGATCTTATTCGTTCTAAAATTACGTCCGAACGTGGACTGCTAGAAAATTCTTTGACATTTATATATTTTAATCATACTTTGACAAAAGTATTAAACGAACGAAAATTAGAATTTGATAAAAACAAAGCGATACTGAAACTACGTTTAATTATCGTTCGTTTGCAAAGTTTCGTTTTCAGAGAAAGAGAGTAGACCTCCAGTACTTTTTGAGCCAATTCGTTACAAACATACAAATCGTTCCTCTTTATTATATTAGTATAGATTACATTTTTAATAACAGATTACCGACATCCGTGGTGGCCGTGGGGTTTAAGTAGCAGGTTCGATTCTCAATGGCCTGTGCCGATGAGTTTTTCAACACACTATAATATAATTGTACAGAATGATATATATGTTCGGAAGGTTCTCGTAGCGACTAGCGATCGCAGTGCACAAGGCGTGCGAGGCAAATGCTAACTCACGCTCTCCAATGTCATAACATTGGACTTTACATCTATCAGTGATTGTAAACATCAGAATACTGATCTGTCTGTATGTCATAGGTAATAGTGTATATAGTATTGTGTAATCTGAGGGTCTAATATCGGTCTGTTCTCGCATTAAACAATTTTGTTATTTTTGTTATTCAAGACCGCTCGTTAAACACTGCATAGGCAACCAAAATTATCATTATAGGATTTATAACAGCATTTAATTTGTATCTTCATTAAACTTACATTATACGGGCTATAAAAGCTCACACCTGTTTTCCTCGAAGGGGTAGTCAGAGGTATTGTAATAACAACACCCACTTCTCACCGAATATGATTAAGTACCAACGTGACAGATGGTGAGTCTATCGCCGCCTCAGGTACTATGGATACGTCTCTGAAATACTTCTCAGACTTATACCGATTTCGTCACGATATTGTCCTTCACCGTAAAGCATGTGTGAAATCACTGTACATACGTTTTTAGAAAAAGATTTGAACTGGCGTCTCTTGCGTAGCAGGCGACTGCTCTAACTCAGCCACCACGGCTCTATCATCTCATTAAACTTGGCTGAAGATAATCAATGGATTAGCGCAGTTGTCTACATACATATGCTCACGCCTGTATTCCCTGAAGGTGTAGGCAGAGGTGTTCATTTCGCCAGATATGACTAAGTCTCATGTAATAGGGGGCGAGCTTAGGCATTAATCCAGACTGCGGGCTGCTACTAGATAATTACAAGACAACTATTCTGCCCGACCCGAGGATCGTCTCAAGACCTTCTGGACCAACGAGGACACATTTTAATTTCAATAAACATTAAAGAGTAGACATCATTAGACAGGAATGGACTAACTTGACTGTTTCGAGATTATGCTATTCGGTATTGGTGTGTGATATTGAATGAACCAAGGAACGCGAAGAGAAGTATCTTACACATTTTGATTAAGAAGTGAAAATATAATGTATGTCAGACAATATAACACAGATTAATTGTTTCCTTATTTTAGTGTTTATTGAATTACCATTAGGTACAATACCTAGTAATTACTTCCCACAATAACTGTTGACAGTATAATTCCTTTTCCTATTATATGACAATACAAACGTACCGAATATTGTAAACGTATATAAATAATACAATATTTAAATTGTTAGAAAATCTACCTACTTCCGTGACTTGAAATCTTGCAACAAAATGTCTAGGCTAACTGCTTATGAAGTGTTTTATTATTATGTTAAGTTTGAAATTAGACGTCTTTGTATTTTGATTGATTTTCTAAACTTTAGATTTCACTCGGCAGCGGGGGATTGCAAGTGTCTAGTTTTTATAAATACACATTGTATGCAAAGTTTCTACTGATTCATATTTTATGGATACTGCGCCCTGCGGAGCTTAATCTTTATATGATTTTATTTCTCGCATTACTCTTAATATTTTTCAAAGCAGTAGTCATAGTTATTCGGTAGTATCAGCTATTATTTTATGCTAGTGAAAGTTAGCCAGATGTTTATGTGATGAGTCGGAGCGAACGAACAGAAAGATTATTAATTTCATTACAGTTCACATACTTCCTTGCATATGCATTCAGTAAGAAGCTATTATTTTGATATTACCTTTTACACTCGAATGTTATTTGTTTTATAATTTGTCAGTTATTTTACACGTGGTGATTTGGAATAGGTACTAATTTGATTGTAGAGGTACCTAGGAAGTACCTACACTTTATACTGTTGACGGTAAGGAACCATCATGTTCTTTTTAAAGCCTAGATTATTGTATGCAGACCAGTAATTGTATTTCCGGTCAATATCTTGACGCCCCTACTGTACACTTCACAATGTCCGTTTTTGTAGATACTAGTTATTGGTAGGAGCACGAAACAAAAGCGATATAAACATTTGATGACCAATGGAATGAATCATCATCACGAATTTAAGAGTAATGAGACTCTTGTCGGTGTAACCGATGCAACTCTTTCCACTTGTCTCTGTCCAGTGCCATCTCTTTGACCTCCTTATACGTCATGACAGACACCTATGGAATTAATATATTACCTAATTTATAATACATTCATATCCAGGGCTCGTATTCATTCTCTATGACACGAAATTCCGAGCGAATAACTGGATATTTAAAAATACATTCAATATATAGAGCTCTTAGTACCCTTCAGTACAAAGAAAACTTATTTTACAAGTTCGTGAGGCAAGTTGCAAGGCGTAAAACGATCAAATTAGCATTTTTCCAAAAACTAAGCAGCATCGTTTTCCGAAAACTAAGCTAAGTCCCAGCGTCTTGCGTTAGATCTATCGATGGAAAGCGACGAACGAGGTCTATGTTCATCAATTCACTGACCTTACTATTATTTACGTTATTTACAGTCAGGTTGAGAATTTTTTATGCGACGAACAACACGGCTTCAGAGCTAAACGATCAGTTAACAGTAACCTACTCACATTGGTTGAATTTGTATCCGCACAACTTGATAGAGGTAGCCAAGTAGATGTACTCTACTTCGATTTTAAGAAGGCATTTGATAGAGTCAATAACGACATACTGCTGACGAAGCTAAGCGCAATAGGGTTCCCACCCGGGCTTCTTAAACTACTCGCGAGACCGTCAGCAGTATGTCAAACTAGGTGTCTATGAATCCCAGCCTTACCATACGCGTTCTGGGGTAAGCCAGGGTTCAGTGCTTGGTCCTCTGCTGTTCCTCATCATGATTAACGATCTTCCGCAAGTGCTCAAGCACACTAAGTGCCTTCTCTACGCCGATGATTTAAAATTATACTGTGAGAATAGCTCTGAGGCCGATTGTCTAGCGATGCAATCTGACATCGATGCAATGTGTCAGTGGGCCCACTCAAATAAGATTGAATTTAATGCATCTAAATGCAATATCATGAGCTTCGGTCGAGCACGGCACCTCATAGACTATGACTACCAACTCGTAGGAAGCCTTATATCAAGACCACATCACGTGAGGGACCTGGGTGTCATGTTTGATCGTAAGCTAAACTTTCATGAGCACATGGAGTCCGTTGCCAAGGATTCATTTAGGCGTCTGGGATTTGTTCTCAGAAACACGCGTGATTTCACCAATGTGCAGGCTTTGAGGATGCTTTTCTGTGCTTTGGTCCGTAGCAAGCTCGAGTCGAGTGCTTGTGTGTGGAATCCACACGAGAGCAAATACTCGGTTCAGCTTGAAAAGGTGCAGAAAACCTTCCTCAGATACCTTTATAAGCGAATTTACGGATACTACCCTTACTTGTACCCTACACAGTTTCTTCTTGGTAGTCTAGGGTATAATTCTTTGCAGGTCAGGAGAAAACATGCGCAAATGATAACCGGTCTAAAGACAATACGTGGTCACATTGATGCTCCTTCTCTTCATGACGAGTTGTGCCGCCTCTACGTGCCAAATAATTACTTGCGCGGCAGAAAGCACAAGTTATTCTGTGTGCCCGCGAGCCGCACAGTCGCTCGGGCCCGGTCGCCGGTCCCGCGCACTCTCTCCGCATTCAACACTTTCCTGGATAATCATCCTGAATGTGATTTGTTTGCGGATGAATGGAAGAATATTTTGTCTGTATGTTTGGAGTTTTGTGAGGAGACTGCATGAAAGTGTCCCTTTTTTTCCCTTTAGTTTAAGTGGCTTCAAGCCGTTCTATAAGGTTAAATAAATAAATAAATTAATAAATAAATTTCTAATCCCACTTGATTGATCAGCCTGTCAATTGATTAACGCCTTTTATGACCCATTATCGAGACTCAGTAAGCTTTTGGCCTCATCAACGTTGATCAACCCTGTCACATTTATTCGAATGATGACTATAGAATTGCCTAAACAATGTTCAAGAAGCTACTGAATCAATAATAATTATAATATCTGACTCTGGGTCAGAATTTCTTATTTGATAAACATCTCTATAAGAAACGGTTTACATCTTACCGAATGAAATTGCATACTACATATTTTTTGCATACTTTTCTAGACGTGTCTATAGAAAAGTATAGAAACTCACCGCAAATATATCCAACAAAAATCTGCACACTGAATCACAAGTAAAAGTGTATTGTTTATAATTGAACCAGCTAACAAATAAGGGTTGACACGGCGAGCCGCCGCGCCGGTCGCACCACGAGTGCCCACTGCCACCACCTCTGCTGGTGTTTTGTTTACTTCACTCACATCGCTTACAGCACTCAGATTACGTCGCTTTGAGCACTCAGAACTAATCGGATTATTCACAAGACAGAAGACAGACGAACTGTCATCTCGTGACCCGCAATGCAACTCCTAGGAGCTGTTTCTATCATTCATAAACTGTAGGCAACTTAAATTATGGTGGGCACCGCATATTTTTTATCAATATGAATGTATGTATGAAGCCTTGAAGTTATCCTGCCATGCCAGAAAATTTATAAGTAGATTTCTAAGATGTAATTATTTTGTAAAATTATAACAACGCTATGCATTCAACTTAAAAATTAAGTAGGTAAGTTACTGCCTCGTTCGTTAAGTAGTCGCAAACGCAATACGAGTTCTTGAGCTCGATCCCTGGGTCGGGTTCTTCTACCTATCTGACATTACTCAGTAGTAGCCTGGAGTCTGGATTAGTGTCTGGTTAATCGCAATAGACTCGCCCCAAATTACATGATGGGACTTAAATGAGCATAGCTGGAGAAATGCGAGTGGAAAAATCACACTTCTGCCTACTCCTTCAGAAAAACAGTCGTGAGCATGTATTAATGTAACTTTACAAAAGAGAACCTACAGGTAGTTTTATTCCCTCAGAGTTTCCGATACATTTAATACGGCCCTTTTATTACGATTGTGTATTCTATAGTACATTGTTGTGATCGGCACTTGATTGAACCCTGTGGCTAATCAATTGATTAGAACACAAACCCTCTTACAACAAAACTTAGACTAAGATAGTCTCTAGTTTAGAAGTAGCTACATCTCATTCTGTGATACAGATTTCAAAAGGGATGGACATAGTTTTAGTCAGAGCTTGGTAAAGTTTTGTAATAAGGAGGAGAGTATCTGCAATCTGTAATTCACGGCTGGGTTTAAACTAACTGTCAAACTTTCTTTGGACTTCCTACAGTTCCAACTGACCAGTAACAATTGTCAAATGTTCTCTACCTGTGGAATATGAACCGAGGTTATAGGAATGTGCTCAGGCTTGCAAAATGTACGTGTATCCGATGTAACAAGCATGTCTAATTTTAGCTGGATCCGTAATGTTATTGTTAATTAATGGATCCATGATTCCTGTGATGGGATTGCGTTTTTGCGAGCCGCGGAAGAGGCGAGGCCGCCGTTTGTTCCGCGTTGTCACCGTGAAGCTGCGCCGGCGCCGGGACGTGACGACTCATCTGACATACATCTCTGTACACCTATAATTATAAAGTTTACACTGTGCCTTAGACTCATTAGTAGTCCCGCATAATCTATACTATCTAAACTATAATATTATAACATTTGTATGTAAGCCTGTTTGTAACGAATTGGCTCAAAAATTACTGGACCGATTTAAAAAATTCTTTCTCCATTCGAATGCTACATTATCACTGATTAATATAGGCTATGTCTTATCCCCGTACTCCCACGGGAACGGGAACTACGCGGGTTAAACCGAGAGACTAAGCTGGTTGTTTATATGTACGACAAACATTTAGAGGAAATTGTATAGCGCCTCCAAGCAAAGAACTAAAATATCTTTTACAATTATTGTGCGGTGACGCTAGCGAGTGTAGAGTGGCAAGTTTGTAGGGGTACCATCATCGGTTTAAGCAGAGCGTATTAAGAACTTCTGAGCTTCTGAGCATACAGAAGATCGCTGCCAAATAACTTTACCTTAGAGTTGGTGGTGAGTAAGGTTACCGTTACTGAGGGATGAGTGGAGGTGCCAGTGAATCGCGAATGAAGTACGCCCTTAGTGTTGGTCTAGGCTGCAGTATCCACTTACCGCCTTGGACTGTACCCTTCTTTGGTAGGTTGGTAGGGTAATGTCCCTTAAAAATTGGATTACCTATAGAACTTTATAGAGACGTATGTAGATAAATGACATCGTAGGCCATTCGTAGGTCTTACACGCTATTCTACTTACTCGCTATTCTACACACGTGATTTTGAGTGGTGGTAAACAAATTTCCAATTCAACAGAGGTTGGCTATATGTGATGATGACCTGTCTGGGAATCGCTGTTCTACCTACGTGACAAGTGTTGTAATCTCCCACAGAGGTCTACCAAGGGGTAGTAATAACAACATTTACTTTTACCTGATGATCTTTCGATGGCCGATGAAAACTCTCGGAGACTATTTCTATGAAAGAAGGAATATTATTATTTTATACTAGCTGTGCCCCGCGGTTTCACCCGCGTATATTTAGTTTCTTCCTTATTGTCGCGGAACCCTAATATTTTTAATAAATAAAAGTAGCCTAAGTTACTCCTTGAAACATCAGCTACCTACCAGTGAAAGTCCCGTTAAAATCCGTCCAGCCGTTTCAGAGATTACCCGGAACAAACAGACATACAGACAGACAGAGAAAAATTTTAAAACTTGGTTTTTTAGGGTCAGTAGCGTATATACTTTCATATGCATTTAGTAAAAGTTTGTTATTTTGGCATTACAAACAGATACTTCAATTTTATTTATCTGTATAGATATAGATATTAATAAATGTAATTAAGATATTAAATTGACGAAAGTAGTCTATTAAACTTCACGGTGATTTTGGAAAAAAAAGGTTTACCTAATTAAATTAAATTATAAATGGGTCTCCACCGTGAACCAGCGTTAGTTCCGGTCGCCCGGTGTATCTAGGAAGTAAACCAACTGTCTAGAAACTTTGTTGAACATCTAAGATTAATTAGTGTTTCATTGTGCTTAGCGGTCTGGAACGTCATATCATTATTTCTTGCTTTGGCTATGATATATATATATATATATATATATAGAGTATACACTTCATTGGAGAGCTCTTTTGGCAGAGGGCCTCGGTAGATGTATAGCTATTGATAAATTTCTTTCTAGATTATAATATTTTCTAGCTCAATTATAAATTAAATACTTTGAAAATGGTAAAATGATAATGATTTATTCAGTTTAGGCCCTGGTAAAGCACTTATGAACATCGAAGAATTTACCACCGGTTCGAAACTAGCCTTCTGAGAAGAGCTTTCGCCCCCGAGTTCCCTTAGTGTGTTTTCGATAGTCCCAAAGAAATTTCCCGGAACTAGAAGTATTATTATATAGTATATGGTATAATTAACTAGGTATGGTATAATTAACTAGGTATTTAAGTACTAAAGTACATTCAAATCTTTCAGCAATTTTAGCGTGAAATTTTAGTAGGCAAAGTACAAAGTTTTTTTCTTACGTAATTGTTTCGTGTTTAGTCTGAATAATTGAATTTCGCATTGCTATTCAATTGGGCTAGTCGACAAGTAATGTATCAAAAACCTCGTAAACTGTAGTTACAGTCCAAGTAGTAGTTGATTACAATGCAATTCAGCACATAAGTAGCGACGATAAAGTAAATTGTTCAGCCAATGTTATGTTATTACGCACCTACTTACGTCTACACTTGTCTTGCTCACTGTCAGACATGACTCATGAAGAACGGCAGTAGGTTTTTATACTAAGTAGTGTCTGTTTGTAATTCCATAATAATAGCTCTTCACTAAATGCATATGAAAGTATATAAGATACTGACATGAACATTTTTTTTTTATTTATACGTCTTTCTGTTTGTTCCGGGTTATCTCCGAAATGGCTTAACCGATTTTAACGGGACTTTCACTGGCAGGTAGCTAATGTTACAAGGAGTAACTTAGTCTTTTATTTAAAAATAAATAAGGTTTCCCCGGGACACCCATGAAATTAGCTCAAAGCTGGTGAAACCGCGGGGCAAAGCTAGTAAGAAATAAGAGGATTGAGGCGACTGGGACCGCTCGCAATTTTAATCAGAAATCCATTATTTTAACCAGTTATTAGAAAAAGAAAAAACGTCACAAAAAATAATATACATAATATAATGTGAACGATCACAAATTAAGTTACAGGATTGCGAATTGTAAAATATTCCGAACTCATAAAAAAACCTCTCATTAATGTTTCCCTATTACCTTCGTACTTTCTGTTCAGGATTTAGAAGCAAGATTAGACAGCCGGCATAAGCTAATATCAGTTTAGATCAATATAAACATGTGCGTAACACAGATCCAAACCTTTTTAAAAACGACACTCATTATTCATCTATCAAAAAGTGTGACTTCTATTACTGGTGCTGCCATCTATCGCCAAAAAGTGTAATCACAATACAATAATTAGCGCCATCTGTAGTTGAGTAGCGAAATCATTACATAATATAGATTGTAAAATGTTTTTGATATAAGTGTTGAAAATAGTTCACAGATGGCGCTGCGAGGCAATCTTTGTTAAGTATAGTGATACTAGTTCAAAAGTCAGAATGCTTTTTTTTTTTTTTCGCAGTTGGTAGGGGGGAGTTACCTCCACTGCTTAACCGGACTATAGGGCGAGACCCAAGGGCCTCCAGCCGAGCTTAAACTTAAATACTAAGCAACACAGCTAAGGGCGCCCCGGTGCGGGGCTCGGACCTCGGCTTAGGGCGTTGCTGGGGGATGAGCTAGGGAGCTGGATCTGAGTGGTATTATTTAGGAACATGTTTAAGGCTAGTGGCTCGGCGCGCGCCGGCCCTAGCGGGGGACGGGGGGGGACGATGACGTAGAGTTCGCGACGAGCCTCGCCGGCGAGGACGGAACAATGGTCGGTTTGGTGTGTGCTTTTGAGATATTGCTTGCTGAAGCAATGTGATATCGTCGTCAGGGTCAAGGAGAACGTGCCTCGGACGGCGTCGGGAGGAGATACGAGATGGGGTATATCGGGCGGCCAATACGATTAGTGGGTTCGGATGTTTTTCGGCAGATTCGAAAAAGCGCTTAGAGGCTCTTTTCATGAACTGCTTGATGGTGGGAATTTTGAAGTCTAAGTCAGAATGCTAGGCGGCGGCCTTTTATATTGCAAGAGTCCAGATAGGATTCACCGCTGTCTGATATTCTTCTATACTTTTAACCCTCATCGTTAGACTTTTGAAGCAATTGATCTAGTACAAGTAGTTCACATGTGTGAGCTCCTTCTCAGAAGGGTTTCCGAAGAGGTAAAATATCTATTCATAAGACTTTGAATTCCTCTTAGACTAATGGAGGGCTACTCAACATCTTTTCCCTCAATCATAAATCTCGTAGTGTGCCATTTATATGAATTAGAATTTATCGTTATTTAGAATGTAGGTAATGAAATGTACATGATGACAGCTGAGTTCCTTGTCGGTTGTTCTAAGAAGGCTAGTGGAAGCCGAACCAGTAGTCAATTCTTCGATGGTCATAATTAAGTGCCATACCAGATGCTGTAGACAAAGTAACATTAATTATTAAGTAAAGTATCAGTCACGTGACATATGTCATTCCCGTACATTTTGTAGATATCGCTTCTATTAGCGAAGCGTGAGGATAATGTTATTTTGTCTATAGACCCAGGGCCTGAGCAGAATAAACCATTTTCATTTACATGTCACTGTGCCCTAAGCATAGGTCGTCGCTTGTCCTTGCGCTTCAGCGTGTCCCAAAAAACCGTCGATCTTGCGCTTGTGCGCTTGTGAATCAGGAGTAAGTACTCAAAGAAGTCAGCCTCCACAGCTCTTCCAAGTTAACCTAATTATAACATCACTAATTACACTTAACGACTACACACAGTGCCTTGAAACTGGAGCATAACGTAGGTAACATCACATGACGTAGTTTTAAAGGATAACGTGTGTGTTGTATCTTATGTAAGGTCAGGTAAAATTTGAAGGAAAACATCCGTTCATCATGGACGTCACGAACAGGAAACATTTAACAAAGATACATTACCTGCGAACACCACGTTTTGACATTACTTTGTGTGTCAATGAGATAATAGGACTGCCAGTGTATGCACAGAGTCTGGGGTCTACTCGCTTTCTCCAAAAATCGAAGCTTCGGCAGAAAGTTCGCAATGTTCCTAAGTACCATAGATGGTTCTTATTCGTTCTGAAATTACGTTCGAACGTGGTCTGCTAGAAAATTCTTTGACGTTTATATATTCTAAGCCTCATCATCATGAATTGAAGAGCAATGAGACTCTTGTCGGTGTAACCGATGCAACTCTTTCCACTTGTCTCTGTCCAGTGCCTCTTTGACCTCCTTATACGACATGACAGACAGCTTTTCTTTAACTTGTCCCATATATTCTACATTCTAAACCTCATCATCATCATCATCAAAATAAAGTGATATTTATACTACGTTTGATTTTATTTTATTATCTACTAAAGTTTCGTTTTCGGAGAAAGATAATAGATCGGTATCGAAACAGAACAAAATGGCACTTCAAAGGAATGAGTGTAACAACATGAACACCACAGTGTTACTCACCCTGGACACAGGCGAAGGGTAACAAGTAAAGTGTTTTGTTGTCTTACTAGCTGTGCCCCGCGGTTTCACCCGCGTAGATTCAGTTTCATCCTTATTGTCGCGGAACCCTAATATTTTTAATTAATAAAAGTAGCCTACGTTACTCCTTGAAACATCAGCTACCAGTGAAAGTCCCGTTAAAATCCGTCCAGCCGTTTCGGAGATTACCCGAAACAAACAGACAGACAGAGAAAAAAATTTAAACTAGGTTTTTAGTGTCAGTAGCGTTTATACTTTCATACGCATTTAGTGAAAAGCTGTAATTTTTGAATTAAAAACAGACACTTCAATTTTATTTATCTGTATAGATTATCATGATATATTGACAACTAGCTGTGCCACACGGTTTCACACGTGAAAAACTAGGTACCCCATTTTACCCTATTACTCTTCGTGACATCAGTTATCTGTCAATGAAAGTCCCATTAAAATCGGTCGAGCCATTTCAGTGATTAGCCGGAATAAATAGACAGACAGTGAGACACTCCGACTTTATTTATCTGTATAGATAATTGTGAGACCGATGTATATGACGTGCACAGACAAATTATCATGGCAATAACAAGGCCCTAGCACTTAATCATATTCGGTGAAATGTGGGTGTTGTTGTTCCAACACCTCGGCCTACCCCTTCGGGGACCCTTCTGGGATGGCGTGAGTATGTTTTTTTAGATGTTTTTATATGAACAAAATCTTCCGGCCAGATTCAATAAAAGTCTGAGACAAAGAGGTGACCACGAAATAAAGCTTTGAAATTAATTGCGAAGTGGCGAAACCTGTCGAATGCAAGGTGTGTTGTTTTGGGTTAAAAGAGTTTATAAACATTGAATAATACGTACCTTTGTACATTATGAAAACCATTTGGAAGTGTTCAAACCACATTCGACCTTACGCCCACCTTGTGCCAACAGGGCCGGTCCACGGCCAGCCATCCGACCACGTTTCGCATCTTTAAGTCGTAATTTGTATGGCAATCACGTCACTTCGAACCTTTAGCAGTATAACTGGCATTCAAGTTCTATAGTCATTTTGTTATATTGTAATTAAAAAATAAAAAGTTTCAAAGTTTCCCAAAGAAACCTTAGCAGGTATTGTGAGTTTGGTCCGAGGGGTAGTGTAACCACTTCACAGGAAAATCACCGCAAAATGTGATTGTAATTGTTTGATTATTTTCCAGACCTTTAGGGGGTAACGGAGGGTGCTGAGTTAGCTTTATACATCAAAGAATTTGCTTTATTACGCATTATTCTAATACATATACAATTCAAAGTAATGACGGACTGAAATCAACGCTCAGCATATGCTAGTGTACAGCTAAGGAATTTTGAGGATGTGTTCTTGATAATATTAATATTGGTATACACTAAGAAAGGGTTTATAATAAAATCCCACTCCTAAGGTTACGGGTGTTAAATGTGGTATGTGAAATAATGGCAGGTAATCTATACATCTATACATTTATATCTACATATATCTATACAGATAAATAAAATAATGGCAGGTAGGCGAAGCTGCAAATTCAAGGGTACAGGCTAATCTATACATCTATACATTTATATCTACATATATCTATACAGATAAATAAAATAATGGCAGGTAGGCGAAGCTGCAAATTCAAGGGTACAGGCTAATCTATACATCTATACATTTATATCTACATATATCTATACAGATAAATAAAATAATGGCAGGTAGGCGAAGCTGCAAATTCAAGGGTACAGGCTAATCTATACATCTATACATTTATATCTACATATATCTATACAGATAAATAAAATAATGGCAGGTAGGCGAAGCTGCAAATTCAAGGGTACAGGCTAATCTATACATCTATACATTTATATCTACATATATCTATACAGATAAATAAAATAATGGCAGGTAGGCGAAGCTGCAAATTCAAGGGTACAGGCTAATCTATACATCTATACATTTATATCTACATATATCTATACAGATAAATAAAATAATGGCAGGTAGGCGAAGCTGCAAATTCAAGGGTACAGGCTAATCTATACATCTATACATTTATATCTACATATATCTATACAGATAAATAAAATAATGGCAGGTAGGCGAAGCTGCAAATTCAAGGGTACAGGCTAATCTATACATCTATACATTTATATCTACATATATCTATACAGATAAATAAAATAATGGCAGGTAGGCGAAGCTGCAAATTCAAGGGTACAGGCTAATCTATACATCTATACATTTATATCTACATATATCTATACAGATAAATAAAATAATGGCAGGTAGGCGAAGCTGCAAATTCAAGGGTACAGGCTAATCTATACATCTATACATTTATATCTACATATATCTATACAGATAAATAAAATAATGGCAGGTAGGCGAAGCTGCAAATTCAAGGGTACAGGCTAATCTATACATCTATACATTTATATCTACATATATCTATACAGATAAATAAAATAATGGCAGGTAGGCGAAGCTGCAAATTCAAGGGTACAGGCTAATCTATACATCTATACATTTATATCTACATATATCTATACAGATAAATAAAATAATGGCAGGTAGGCGAAGCTGCAAATTCAAGGGTACAGGCTAATCTATACATCTATACATTTATATCTACATATATCTATACAGATAAATAAAATAATGGCAGGTAGGCGAAGCTGCAAATTCAAGGGTACAGGCTAATCTATACATCTATACATTTATATCTACATATATCTATACAGATAAATAAAATAATGGCAGGTAGGCGAAGCTGCAAATTCAAGGGTACAGGCTAATCTATACATCTATACATTTATATCTACATATATCTATACAGATAAATAAAATAATGGCAGGTAGGCGAAGCTGCAAATTCAAGGGTACAGGCTAATCTATACATCTATACATTTATATCTACATATATCTATACAGATAAATAAAATAATGGCAGGTAGGCGAAGCTGCAAATTCAAGGGTACAGGCTAATCTATACATCTATACATTTATATCTACATATATCTATACAGATAAATAAAATAATGGCAGGTAGGCGAAGCTGCAAATTCAAGGGTACAGGCTAATCTATACATCTATACATTTATATCTACATATATCTATACAGATAAATAAAATAATGGCAGGTAGGCGAAGCTGCAAATTCAAGGGTACAGGCTAATCTATACATCTATACATTTATATCTACATATATCTATACAGATAAATAAAATAATGGCAGGTAGGCGAAGCTGCAAATTCAAGGGTACAGGCTAATCTATACATCTATACATTTATATCTACATATATCTATACAGATAAATAAAATAATGGCAGGTAGGCGAAGCTGCAAATTCAAGGGTACAGGCTAATCTATACATCTATACATTTATATCTACATATATCTATACAGATAAATAAAATAATGGCAGGTAGGCGAAGCTGCAAATTCAAGGGTACAGGCTAATCTATACATCTATACATTTATATCTACATATATCTATACAGATAAATAAAATAATGGCAGGTAGGCGAAGCTGCAAATTCAAGGGTACAGGCTAATCTATACATCTATACATTTATATCTACATATATCTATACAGATAAATAAAATAATGGCAGGTAGGCGAAGCTGCAAATTCAAGGGTACAGGCTAATCTATACATCTATACATTTATATCTACATATATCTATACAGATAAATAAAATAATGGCAGGTAGGCGAAGCTGCAAATTCAAGGGTACAGGCTAATCTATACATCTATACATTTATATCTACATATATCTATACAGATAAATAAAATAATGGCAGGTAGGCGAAGCTGCAAATTCAAGGGTACAGGCTAATCTATACATCTATACATTTATATCTACATATATCTATACAGATAAATAAAATAATGGCAGGTAGGCGAAGCTGCAAATTCAAGGGTACAGGCTAATCTATACATCTATACATTTATATCTACATATATCTATACAGATAAATAAAATAATGGCAGGTAGGCGAAGCTGCAAATTCAAGGGTACAGGCTAATCTATACATCTATACATTTATATCTACATATATCTATACAGATAAATAAAATAATGGCAGGTAGGCGAAGCTGCAAATTCAAGGGTACAGGCTAATCTATACATCTATACATTTATATCTACATATATCTATACAGATAAATAAAATAATGGCAGGTAGGCGAAGCTGCAAATTCAAGGGTACAGGCTAATCTATACATCTATACATTTATATCTACATATATCTATACAGATAAATAAAATAATGGCAGGTAGGCGAAGCTGCAAATTCAAGGGTACAGGCTAATCTATACATCTATACATTTATATCTACATATATCTATACAGATAAATAAAATAATGGCAGGTAGGCGAAGCTGCAAATTCAAGGGTACAGGCTAATCTATACATCTATACATTTATATCTACATATATCTATACAGATAAATAAAATAATGGCAGGTAGGCGAAGCTGCAAATTCAAGGGTACAGGCTAATCTATACATCTATACATTTATATCTACATATATCTATACAGATAAATAAAATAATGGCAGGTAGGCGAAGCTGCAAATTCAAGGGTACAGGCTAATCTATACATCTATACATTTATATCTACATATATCTATACAGATAAATAAAATAATGGCAGGTAGGCGAAGCTGCAAATTCAAGGGTACAGGCTAATCTATACATCTATACATTTATATCTACATATATCTATACAGATAAATAAAATAATGGCAGGTAGGCGAAGCTGCAAATTCAAGGGTACAGGCTAATCTATACATCTATACATTTATATCTACATATATCTATACAGATAAATAAAATAATGGCAGGTAGGCGAAGCTGCAAATTCAAGGGTACAGGCTAATCTATACATCTATACATTTATATCTACATATATCTATACAGATAAATAAAATAATGGCAGGTAGGCGAAGCTGCAAATTCAAGGGTACAGGCTAATCTATACATCTATACATTTATATCTACATATATCTATACAGATAAATAAAATAATGGCAGGTAGGCGAAGCTGCAAATTCAAGGGTACAGGCTAATCTATACATCTATACATTTATATCTACATATATCTATACAGATAAATAAAATAATGGCAGGTAGGCGAAGCTGCAAATTCAAGGGTACAGGCTAATCTATACATCTATACATTTATATCTACATATATCTATACAGATAAATAAAATAATGGCAGGTAGGCGAAGCTGCAAATTCAAGGGTACAGGCTAATCTATACATCTATACATTTATATCTACATATATCTATACAGATAAATAAAATAATGGCAGGTAGGCGAAGCTGCAAATTCAAGGGTACAGGCTAATCTATACATCTATACATTTATATCTACATATATCTATACAGATAAATAAAATAATGGCAGGTAGGCGAAGCTGCAAATTCAAGGGTACAGGCTAATCTATACATCTATACATTTATATCTACATATATCTATACAGATAAATAAAATAATGGCAGGTAGGCGAAGCTGCAAATTCAAGGGTACAGGCTAATCTATACATCTATACATTTATATCTACATATATCTATACAGATAAATAAAATAATGGCAGGTAGGCGAAGCTGCAAATTCAAGGGTACAGGCTAATCTATACATCTATACATTTATATCTACATATATCTATACAGATAAATAAAATAATGGCAGGTAGGCGAAGCTGCAAATTCAAGGGTACAGGCTAATCTATACATCTATACATTTATATCTACATATATCTATACAGATAAATAAAATAATGGCAGGTAGGCGAAGCTGCAAATTCAAGGGTACAGGCTAATCTATACATCTATACATTTATATCTACATATATCTATACAGATAAATAAAATAATGGCAGGTAGGCGAAGCTGCAAATTCAAGGGTACAGGCTAATCTATACATCTATACATTTATATCTACATATATCTATACAGATAAATAAAATAATGGCAGGTAGGCGAAGCTGCAAATTCAAGGGTACAGGCTAATCTATACATCTATACATTTATATCTACATATATCTATACAGATAAATAAAATAATGGCAGGTAGGCGAAGCTGCAAATTCAAGGGTACAGGCTAATCTATACATCTATACATTTATATCTACATATATCTATACAGATAAATAAAATAATGGCAGGTAGGCGAAGCTGCAAATTCAAGGGTACAGGCTAATCTATACATCTATACATTTATATCTACATATATCTATACAGATAAATAAAATAATGGCAGGTAGGCGAAGCTGCAAATTCAAGGGTACAGGCTAATCTATACATCTATACATTTATATCTACATATATCTATACAGATAAATAAAATAATGGCAGGTAGGCGAAGCTGCAAATTCAAGGGTACAGGCTAATCTATACATCTATACATTTATATCTACATATATCTATACAGATAAATAAAATAATGGCAGGTAGGCGAAGCTGCAAATTCAAGGGTACAGGCTAATCTATACATCTATACATTTATATCTACATATATCTATACAGATAAATAAAATAATGGCAGGTAGGCGAAGCTGCAAATTCAAGGGTACAGGCTAATCTATACATCTATACATTTATATCTACATATATCTATACAGATAAATAAAATAATGGCAGGTAGGCGAAGCTGCAAATTCAAGGGTACAGGCTAATCTATACATCTATACATTTATATCTACATATATCTATACAGATAAATAAAATAATGGCAGGTAGGCGAAGCTGCAAATTCAAGGGTACAGGCTAATCTATACATCTATACATTTATATCTACATATATCTATACAGATAAATAAAATAATGGCAGGTAGGCGAAGCTGCAAATTCAAGGGTACAGGCTAATCTATACATCTATACATTTATATCTACATATATCTATACAGATAAATAAAATAATGGCAGGTAGGCGAAGCTGCAAATTCAAGGGTACAGGCTAATCTATACATCTATACATTTATATCTACATATATCTATACAGATAAATAAAATAATGGCAGGTAGGCGAAGCTGCAAATTCAAGG
Source organism: Watsonalla cultraria (assembly GCA_964035505.1). Lineage (NCBI taxonomy): Eukaryota > Metazoa > Arthropoda > Insecta > Lepidoptera > Drepanidae > Watsonalla > Watsonalla cultraria. The sequence goes on along the minus strand of OZ037722.1, from coordinate 11,406,452 downwards.
GTACAGGCTAATCTATACATCTATACATTTATATCTACATATATCTATACAGATAAATAAAATAATGGCAGGTAGGCGAAGCTGCAAATTCAAGGGTACAGGCTAATCTATACATCTATACATTTATATCTACATATATCTATACAGATAAATAAAATAATGGCAGGTAGGCGAAGCTGCAAATTCAAGGGTACAGGCTAATCTATACATCTATACATTTATATCTACATATATCTATACAGATAAATAAAATAATGGCAGGTAGGCGAAGCTGCAAATTCAAGGGTACAGGCTAATCTATACATCTATACATTTATATCTACATATATCTATACAGATAAATAAAATAATGGCAGGTAGGCGAAGCTGCAAATTCAAGGGTACAGGCTAATCTATACATCTATACATTTATATCTACATATATCTATACAGATAAATAAAATAATGGCAGGTAGGCGAAGCTGCAAATTCAAGGGTACAGGCTAATCTATACATCTATACATTTATATCTACATATATCTATACAGATAAATAAAATAATGGCAGGTAGGCGAAGCTGCAAATTCAAGGGTACAGGCTAATCTATACATCTATACATTTATATCTACATATATCTATACAGATAAATAAAATAATGGCAGGTAGGCGAAGCTGCAAATTCAAGGGTACAGGCTAATCTATACATCTATACATTTATATCTACATATATCTATACAGATAAATAAAATAATGGCAGGTAGGCGAAGCTGCAAATTCAAGGGTACAGGCTAATCTATACATCTATACATTTATATCTACATATATCTATACAGATAAATAAAATAATGGCAGGTAGGCGAAGCTGCAAATTCAAGGGTACAGGCTAATCTATACATCTATACATTTATATCTACATATATCTATACAGATAAATAAAATAATGGCAGGTAGGCGAAGCTGCAAATTCAAGGGTACAGGCTAATCTATACATCTATACATTTATATCTACATATATCTATACAGATAAATAAAATAATGGCAGGTAGGCGAAGCTGCAAATTCAAGGGTACAGGCTAATCTATACATCTATACATTTATATCTACATATATCTATACAGATAAATAAAATTGAAGTGTCTGTTTGTAATTACAAAATTACAGCTTTTCACTAAATGCATATGAAAGTATACACGTACACGCTACTGACACTAAAAAACCAAGTTTTAAATTTTTTCTCTGTCTGTCTGTCTGTCTGTTTGTTCCGGGTAATCTCTGAAACGGCTAGACCGATTTTAGCGGGACTTTCACTGGTAGGTAGCTGATGTTTCAAGGAGTAACTTAGGCTACTTGTATTTATTAAAAATATTAGGGTTTCGTGACAATAAGGATGAAACTAAATCTACGCGGGTGAACCCGCGGGGCACAGCTAGTAACAGATAAAATTAGAGTGTCTGTTTGTAATTCCAAAATAACAGCTTTTCACTTAATGCATATGAAAGTATACACGATACTGACCCTAAAAAACAAAGTTTTAATTTTTTTCTCTGTCTGTCTATCTGTCTGTTTGTTCCGGGTACTCTTAATCTCTGAAACGGCTGGACGGATTTTAATGGGACTTTCACTGGTAGGTAGCTGATTTTTAAACGAGTAACTTGGGCTACTTATATTCATTAAAAATATTAGGGTTCCGCGACAATAAGGATGAAACTATATCTACGCGGGTGAAACCGCGGGGCACAGCTAGTTATTAGTAATATAGGTACACTCAGAACAAAACAATGTAATCGAAAACCCAATGGTATTGTTAGTGGTCAGCATGAGGTGACTACTGTTTGACGTCATTAGAGAAAGATTACAAATGCTTACTAATACACCTAATGTTCTGTACTGTATGACAGAAAGTGACATTCACAATAAACCGCTATATACGGTGTCAGTTGACAATGTGTACGTCAGCAATAAGTAAACCACAGGTATTGCATCAGGCTCCTCACATATTACTTTAATTTACCTATGTATGTAAGGATCGTAGAATGTGCAAAACATGTCTCAGCCTACCCCCATGGGATACAGTCGAGAGCATATGTATGTATGTCTAAATGACAGCAGACTGAGAATTTAATTATTTTTTAGCACGGCTATTGTCTCGCGGCTTCTCCCCTCTATAATAAAAGTGGCTTATGTAATTACTTGTAACATCAGCTAACTGCCAATGAGTGTTCTATTAACATCGGCCCACCCTCTCCAGTGATTAGCCGAAACAAACAGACGGACAGGGTAAAAAAATTTTTACTTTTTTATGTAAGTAGGTACCTGTACTTTCATAAACATTAAATGAAAAGCTGTTAATTCGGAATTACAAACAGACATTTCAATTGTATTTATTTGTATAGATGAAATTGATTTAACTAAAGTTTAGATGGACATAGTTATAGCCATCCTTTTTCAAGATCGTATCACAGAAAGAGATAGCTTCTTTCAAGCCAAGGACTAACTTAGTTGATGCGCGATGGCGAGAGGTATATCGCGAATGTTTTGCGTCGCAGTCGATAATAATAAATTAACTTTTCCACTATCCAAAGCTCTATATAATATTAACACATTTAAAGAAATTTTAAAACATTTCATGATAGGGTATACTTACAGGAAAAAATTGGTAGTTCAGTTTTAACACCATTACAAGTAGGTACCGATCATTCGTTTAATTAACGTTATGGGAAATCCGAACGTATCACATGTTGTGGTCACGAGTTATTTCCACAATTCATATTGTATGTATTTACTAGCTGTGCCCCGCGGTTTCACCCGCGTAGATTTAGTTTCATCCTTATTGCAGAGGACCCCTAATATTTTTAATAAATTAAGTTACTCCTTGAAGCATCAGCTACCTGCCAGTGAAAGTCCCGTTGAAATCGGTCCAGCCGTTTCAGAGATTACCCGGAACAAACGGACAGACAGACAGAGAAAAAATTTAAAATTTGTTTTTTCAGTGTCAGTAGCGTGTATACTTTCATATACATTTAGTTAAGAACTGATATTTTGGAATTACAAACAGACACTTCAATTTTATTAATCTGTATATATATAGATGTATAGATTTTCGTATATATCAAAGTAAAGTATGCCTTTATACATATATATGCTCACGCCAGTATCCCATGGGGGTAGGCAGAGACCACCGATCGCCTCACATACTTATTTCGCTTCATCCAGATTCATGCATCTCTTCATACACTTCCTGCCGTTACGAGTACTCCAAATTTGACCTTGTGACTATACAACCATAAACCAGACATAGGTATGCAAGTGTTCCAGTGATGTTTTCCTTTACCGTAAAGGGGGCAAACGTCTGAACAGTCTACAAGCGGCCGCCTTCTTAGTCGCCTTTTACGGTATCCTCGGGAATATATGGGGCCTGTATTGGTATATATATACGAGTACAATATTGCTATTTGGCTACGATCTTCTATAAGGTATATACAGTCTTCAGTCAGGCAGCTCTGAATTGCGAACGAAAGACCCCGATATATTCTCTGAATAACAATTCTTCTAATCAATTTGAACTTACTACCACGAGAACAAAACAGGTCATTAACTATTATAATTTATCGAAATATTAGACATGCGTCAATTCGACTCGTAACTACGACCAAACTTTAAGTTTCCGATAAGCCATATAACAAGGTAACTAATTAAATTATTGATAACTTTAAACTTTGCGTTACAGCTGATAACGTTATCAGTAGTAAGTACGTGTGATGAAATTCCCCTTGAAACTAGCTTGTTTATCAATTCTGGATATTACACCGGTCACGTCGACTAGCAGTCTGCGCCGATATAACCCCTGAACGATGCAAACTTTTATGAAGTTCTTATAAATAAGAGCTGGGAGCCAACTTGGTTTATTCAAGCAGCGCGTATTAAGAACTTCTTAGCTTTGACGTTCGATTTCACGGTACAAAAATGAAACGTCAAAGCTCTGAAGTTCTTAATACGCTCTGCTTAAACCGATGATGGTAGCAAGGGCGGGATCACCCGTTCCATAATCGGATCTGGCCGACTGGTAACGGTACCTCCTAATACTCGTACGGAAGATCGTGTCTAAAATTAATTGCTACCCTTTAATAGTACTGTGTTCATGAGGTGAGTAAGGTTGTCAGTGTTCCGTGGAGGGGAGCTGTATGAAGTACCTACATTATTGTTAGATCATCATACATCGATAGTAAAAGTGCATACACACATATGCTTACGCCTGTATTCGCCGAAGGAGTAGGCAGAGTTGTTGTAATAACAACACCCACTTTTCACCTAAGATGGTTAAGTACCAATGTGACAGTGGGCGAGTCTATCGCCGTCTCAGCCACTATACGTACTTCTTTGAAATTAATTCTCAGACATATGCAGTTTTCCTTACGATGTTTTCACCTTCACCGTAAATCACCTAGTGTGAAATCACTGCACATGATTTAGAAAAAATCATTGGTGCTGGTCCCGCTGGGATTCGTCGCTGGCGTAGCAGCAGGCGACTACTTAAACCCTACGGCGACCAAGTTATAGGCTTTATTTCATATTTGTTGTCAATAATATTGTTTTCTTTATCAGTCGTCTAACTGTATGTTTAGCCTCTTCGTAACCTGATCCTTCGGTATTAAATATAATACATGTTCTGTAAAGTTATATTTAACCTGTGGCAGGCGGGCAAGCAACAACCTGATAATAATTTGACCACATACCATTAATTAGTGTTAATGACGCAAGCGATAATTTTACCATAAATATATTGTAAGCCATTGTTATTGTAACACATGGTTAACTTAACTGCGGCGTTAATTGTTAACTAATAATACGTAGAAGTGATAGCACATATGGTCTTTATCGCTCCAAATATTGTCGATATTATACCAAAAGCGTAGTTAAATTATTAACTCACGAATATAATGAGCTTTAATTAAAGACGGGTTTATACCGTCGTTAAAAGAAATTCAATTAATCATCGCTAACCATACTCTTGTTATCTCGTAGATGCAAGTCTGTGTGCACATGCAGTGTGTCATTTCGAAAGTTTTGTTCATTCCATATTGCTCGTAGTATGCTAATATTTATACTGTCACATGGGGTTATTGTTTACACATGGGGGTGGTCAGTTCTGAGACGTTCATCATCGCAAAATCATTTTCGTTTTCAGGTTTTTAGGGTCGGCATTTGAAAATTATATTGAAAATGAAAATGATTCATTCAGTTTAGACCCTGGTAAGGCACTTATGAATGACGAGGAATTTACCACCGGTTCGGAAACTAGCCTTCTGAGAAGAACCGGCAAGAAATTCAGCTGGCATCATGTACATTTCATTACACACTAAACAATGATAACTACAATAAAGAACATTTAAAATTATTCACAATGGTGAAAATTTAATAATAATTGACGTTATAACAAGATAGGACAATTTTTTGTACAAGCTATAATTTCAACATATAGTGAATGCCTGCACTTCCAACTATTGAAATATGATCGCTTAAGAAGTCGATTTCCGCGTGTATGCCAATGTAATGATTCCACACCAATGTAGGATGTTTGTCGTGGGAAATCCGTCATAGATACGCCATCCGCCGGGTATGCCGCCTGTTCTGCCTGTATCTTACCACCTAAAACCCAAGGGTGTTCCTCTTCGACGCTTTTACACGAGAGGCATGGGGTCACGCGGGTATATTACACTCCCGCTAAAATAAGTCCCGAATACGCTTGCAGGCTTACCTTGTCCACTACTAACTACTGTTACCTTTTTGCTAACTTATTATTTGTGCATCAAAACATTGGATTGTTTCAAAGGAAATGTGATGTGCATAACGTAAACACAAGACACAAACATAAAATTGTAGTGCCTGCGCATCGCCTACAAAAAGTGCATGGCTCATTTTTAGGACAGAGCACACGCTTCTCTAATAAATTACCAACAAAAATTGTAAACTTGCCTTTCAACAAATTTAAAGAAACAATTAAATCAGTTTTGCTTGAAAAAGGATATTATACTGTAAGTGATTATATTTGTGATAAGGAAGCCTGGGATGTACCTTTGTCTAATAATTTTTGTAAATAATCCCATTGGCACTGTACTTTTGCTACAATTAATTAATCTTAATTTTGCTTTGACTGGCTGGAATTTGCCATGCTCACATATATTTGTAATATTTATTTTTTTTAGTTTTTATTTTTGACAATTGTGCATTGGAACTGTGTCCATGGGCTTATAGTTGCTTGAGTGATTTATTATGTATTTTTTAAAACTGTATAATATTCTTTAAAAGAGTAATTACTGAGTTTCTTGCCAGGTTCTTCTCAGTAAAGGCAACCTTCCGAACCTGGCGGTAGCATGTATAATCCTGTGTAATTGTGTCATTCTGACGATTTGAAAGTACTTTGTATAAAGTCTAATCGAATAAAGATATATTTGAATTTGAATTTGAATTTGAATACCTATTATATCGTGGTAAGTAAGGTTATAAGTAATTGAGCGGTAGTGATTCACACGTCGGTGTAAATTGTAAAGTGCGGGTTCCGTGCATTAATGTGTGTATAACAACAGTAGGATTAAGATAAAAAGTAATTAAGCAAACCGATTACTCTGCCAGTCGTAAACAGCTCTTATTTGAATTTCACAAGGTTTTTAATACTTTTTGTGTAGTGTTCATGTGGTTTGAGTAGTGCTTTGCTAACGACGTAGGTTTAAATTACACCGGTATGAATAAGTTTTGCTAAAAATTTCGTGATTATGGAGCATTTCCAATGCGTATTTTGAGGAGCGAGTGATCATGCTCATCCCCAGCAAAGGGAAGATCTTCCAGCCAGGTGAATGTCATGCATGGGGAGCCGCGGCTCAAACTGTTCTAGTTGGAAACTTGTATATATACTGTAATGAGCTTGAAAACTCTTATTGCGCGATTTAGGTCTTCCTGTATTTATACTCAAGCTAGATAGCGCCATCTATGTGGCGAGCGGAGAAACGCTGCTAAAGAATGTATGGTACCTGAAAGGCGATAAATCATCTGCCACGTTGGTTTCAAATCGTTTTTAATCAAAAAATGATTTTGTACCACCTCTATCTACTTCTTCGGAGATCGTTCTTGAAGACTTCAGATAATTGCATATATTATAGACGTCAGTTAATTCAATATAATGTTGGTTAAATAGAAAGGAAAAATGTTGAATCAACAATTAATAAAATAAATGGAATGAGAGCAAAGGGTCTGTGCATAAATAACCTATATTTACTATAAATATCGTTATCATACCTTTGGTATTAATAGGAGAGGATAAAATATAACTGCACTTGCTGTAAATAAACACACCACTTTGATTACTGAAGGTATTACAGGATTCCTTTGTCCTTATGAGGTGCAAATGCAGAACGAGGATATCTCATTATTTTCCTTCTGATTAGCTCAACTTCGCTCAAGATAATAATTTTACCAGTAAATGGAAAGCTTTGGAAATGACTAGTGGTTCCGAAAAACTGTGTTCTATGAGATAAGTTTCCAAACGCAAATAAAAAAGAAAGTACAATTTTGGACGAATCAAAAACCCAGGCTGACTCACAATAGTCGACCTTCGTATTACAAGGATAATTTTCTCGGAACATTGACGGTACCGAAGGATTTCCCATTCCAACTTTATTGCGGCATATTTAACACGTGAATAAAATAGGTAGTGTTACATTGTGCTATACAATACATTATAGAGCTTCTAATAATATAGTTCTGCGCTTAGCTCGGTCCTCGAAAGTAGAGGCCGTAGTACTCAAATTTTAACACAGTGGTGTGAAATCACTGCACATAAGTTTTTTTTAGGAAAACTCATTGGTAGGCCCCGCTGGGTTTCGAACTAGCGTCGCTTGCGTAGCAGACGACTGCTCAAACCTTAAGGCCGCCACGGCTCTTTACAATGTAACGACCATTCTTGTTTAAATGCACGCATTCGCATCGTCTTTATGGGTTCATACGCGCGTGCGCCGATCCTCGGTGGTGATAACAACCCAACTCGCAGGAATGTCGCCCTGGCATCTGGCCACTGGTGTTATCATACAATATGTTACTAATGTTATAATACTGCCTGGTGCCAGCGACTTTGTCTGCGCCGGATTTGACAGATTTTTATATTTTGAAAATCAATTTGAAAGTAATTACATTTAAAACGAGTATAGAAAACGATGAAATAAGCCTGATGATGAAGAAACTCTGGGAATTTCTGTATCTGTGAATATTTTATTTAAAAATATTATGAGTTTATAATAACTATGTTGATAAGCATAATAATATTAATAATTATTGTTGTCACGACACTACAGTGTTGGGTAGGTAAGTCAAAATCTAGAATATCCTTCAGGAAAATTCAGCAGTTTAATATTAAAATGGTTATAAATATTCAGTGATGGCGTCATTTTTGGATTATTATGTTGCCAGCCATTATATTATTAGCTTGCGTCACAAGTGTGTGTGTTAATTATTATATACATTTTGCAAGAATTATGGGTTAAGTAGGGTAAAGGGGGAGTCTTACAAAATCCGTAAAAAAAAATGTTTGGTTAACGTAAATGAATAGATTATGCGGGTTTATAACACATGTAAAATTAGTTTCATGCAAATTGTCATCCCCTATTTTATCCCCCTGGGGGTAGAATTAATGAAAATCCTTTCTTAGAGAATGCCTACGTCATAACATCTACCTGCATGCTAAATTTCAGCCCGATCCGTCCAGTGGTTTGGGCTGTGCGTTGATAGATCACTATGTCAGTCAGTCAGTCAGTCAGTCACCTTTGACTTATAAATTTATTCAATAAAACTTAATTATATATACAAGGAACAATACTTAAAACTAATTAAAGGTAGAAAACTTGTCCCAAGTCGGTGTCTCTCGGGATCGTGCCAAGAAGGCTGGCAGCATTGCCACGTTGAATAGCAATGCTGATTCTCTGAGCGAGAAAAGCCTTATATATATTTAGATTACCAGATTTGAAAAGTTGCTTTTACTGAGAAGAATCCGGCATGAAACTAAGTACTTACCCGTTTCAAAATATTTTAAAATAAAATTTTGAGTAATACAAAAGAAAAAGGCCCATGAACAGTTCCAATAATCAGATGTCGATACTTAAATTCGTAGTTTACAATTGTATAGGATTAAATGTCCATATTGAATATCTGAGTTTAATATAACGTTACAAACAGAATATAAGTGTGTAGATAAAATTATGTTTTCCAACAAAATGTAATTTCGTTGGCATTATTTTCATAATTACAAGTCAACGCACTTGCTTGAACCTGTAATTAAATGAAATGATTTCCTCATTGAAGCCACCTTGATAAAATAATGCATTATCCTCATGATTCCGTAAATCATCATTGGTTGACGATGATGCTCTGTTGGGGTGTGATATCATCATTTCAAAGTCAAAAGTCAAAGTCAAAAATAACTATATTCGATTAGACTTCTTACAAAGCACTTTCAAATCGTCAGAATGACACAATTTACAGGATTATACATGCTACAGCCAGGTTCGGAAGGTTGCTTTTATTGACAAGAACCTGGCAAGAAACTCAGTAATTACTCTTTTCAAAAATATTATACAATTAAAAAAAAACAAATTAAATCCCTTGAGCAATGTAAGACCATGGACACAGTTGCAATGCACAAAGTCGATAAAAAAATAACATAAAGAAAAGTCTAGTAGTTCTACTTATATCTAAATGCGTAGCTTGAGATGACCAGCCTCCACATTGATTATTATAGTGAGGGTAGGTCCCCAACGAGGTGGACCGACGACCTGGTGAGGCTCGCGGGAACCCGCTGGATGTGGGAGGCTCAAGACCGGTCGTCGCGGAGATCGTTGGGGGAGGCCTATGCCCAGCAGTGGACGTCTGTCGGATGAAATGATGATGGTGATGAATGATGAGTGTGATAGTTATATTTATGTCAAGTACTTAATTGTCAATTAAGGCGAGAGAATTTTGTGTTATTCTACTAAAGTGAATAATGAAAATGTCCTGTCGCGTAATGATGATGTGAACCTGTATATTTTATACACGTATCTGTACGATTAGATTTTACTTTGGAGTAGAATTTAGATAGGGATAAGATCCCCTCATAACAAAACTTGGCCTATAAATTCCTTGGTTTATCCCTGATATTAAAAGAGTTAAATATAGGTTAAGCCCAGATTCGGTCTAGCCTTGGTTGGAAACAAATCTACACTGATATTATAAAGAGGAAAGATTTGATTGTTTTTTTGTTTGTTTATTTGCATTGAATAGGCTCCGAAACTACTTGACCGATCTTGAAAATTCTTTCATCATCAGCGAGTAACATAGGCTAGGACATATATTTTATCCCCGTACTCCCACGGGAACGGGAATTACGCCGTGACGTGCGCTACTTTTGTATTGAATAGGGATGTGTCGAGTAGTAAGTAAAGTGTAATCTGTGGCAATGGCATAATTACGCAGTTTTATTACATTGATGATGAATGGTTCAGGTGACTACATTTTTTCTTGTGAATTAAAACTGACTGTTTCTACTCGCATTCAAATGAAATAAGCCACAACATTCACACAACCACATAAACAAATTTTTTCATGGATATATTCCCGTGGGTATTCCATAACTATTCCTTTATAATCCAGAGCTGTAGGCTAATTCTCATAAAAACGTTAAAATATCGGTGAAGTTCCAACCTCGTTCGATTGCAGTCCTATCGAGACTTGGTATTCACGTGCTTTCCGATCGCGCTTCGATAAGACTACAACGTAATGCTAAAACTGGAACGCAGCTAAGCTATTACTCAACGATTTGTTGCCAGTACCATCATACTATTTCCTACCAAGTAATTTTAAACATAATTTAAATGGATTGAAGCACAATTTAATTTACGTGAATACGCTTCAACAACACTTCGATTGAACGACTTTAGGATGAGAATACAAAAATGCTGTCAGCGACCAAGTCACTACGATATAAAGTGAACAAAAGCTAGAACGATCTGCAGGTGTTCGGACCATGATTCTACAGGTGTTACAGCTGTCGATAATGGCACATGGATACGCGTTTATGTCTTTTCTATGAAGCTGTCGATCTGGTTCAGATACTTCACTGGTTCAATTCAAAATCATTTCAATCTATACATATAAAATTGAATTGACTGATTGATTGACCGATTTATATAACAACGTATAGAACCGCTGGTCCTAGAGTGTAGACAATAGCTAAATTGCGAATTAAATTCGGAGAGAGAGCAGAGAAAAAGCAGTTGACATTTAATACTTTTATTTGACCTTTTAACTTTTGAAATATAATAAGAAAACTAGCTAAGCTAAGCTAACAAGAAGTAGCTTTCAATTCAACATAGTGAGGGTAAGGTGTAGGTATTCTCAAAGAACGCCACCCTCCTCATCATCTCCCTGGCCTTATCCCATGTATTTGGAGTCGGCACTTGATTCAACCCGATGTGGCTGATCACCTGATTTTTATACGAAGCGACTGCCATCTGACCTTTGCAACCTCTTTTTCGAGGATAATCGGCAATCTGGGTTAAACCAGTTATCAGACTTTCTTAGGCCTCCGACTGACCTGTAAGTAACGATAACCAAAGATGTTCAATTGGCAACCGGGACCGACGGCTTAACGTGCTCTCCGAGGCACGGAGGGAACTCGGGCGGCCACCCATCCAACTACTGGCTAGGCGTATTGTTGCTTAACTTCGATGATCGAATTATATGCGCAATAGCAACTGTGCCACGAGCTCCTCTAAAGAACGCCTCACCCCTAAGGGGAAGAAATGGGGGGCTGAATTTCCTAAAACTCAAATACATACTACAATAACACACATTGAATCAGATCACCACTGACGTATGACCCAGACCTTGGCAACCTGCTACGAAGCACAGTAGGCACCGTAAACCAGTTACGACCATTTTGGTTTTTTGCGCGCTGCAATAATACTGAGGTATGTGAAGTGCAACCAGTTTTTAAGGTGTGTGTGTCATTGATTATGTTTGCCTGTGTTCAGTCAATTTTGACGATCTTTAGGACTTGGGACCTTAAGTACTCTTGGGTTTAACCGTGTTATTCACTAAGGTCTCAGCCTCGAACTCGACGACGAGCGTTGGTTACAATCGTAGGATATTGAAACATAATACGCAGAGGATTAGGTTCAATTTCCTATCTTTTAAACCGACATTCGATGACGATTGTGTCGCGGAGGAACCTTAGTGAATAAAGCGGCAGGAGTTTAGCTTTACGATAGCCCTCCGTCTATCTCTATTGGTCGCCATCCTTGAGCACTGATCTTGAGCAATGAACGTAGATCTAACTGAGCTTTAATCCTCCAACTGTCAATGACATATTTATAATACTCGTATATGTAAGTCACGTAACGCATTTATTTTTAATATTAAAATTATGTCAGATGCCGATAAAGCTTATCTTTGGTATAATGACTCAATGATAGCATGTGGCACTGGTAAGTAGTCGACCTTAGGGATTCAGTCCTTACTGCTTTCAAGTAAAGATCATTATCGTTTGGACAGTTCAAAAGATATGTTTAGAAGCAATAAGAGAAGCATAATGGGAAGGTTCGTTTTGAACTAACGAATTCTGAAGGTTCTACTGAACAGGAAAATCTAGCAAGAAACTGAGATATAATCGTTATGTAGAACATATGAAATGCAGTTTCGTACGAAAGTAAAACATTCTACTTTAAAGAAAAAGTATTCTTAACTCCGTTCGTAGTTACTCCTAGAAAAATATAGCTTGGTAGAAAAAATATTTATGTATTTTTTATTGTCTGTCTCTTATTAAACACTTTTATTAGTCTAATACCACCCTGTGTAAACACATATTCGTTTCAGTTTCTTGCTTGCTAAAAAAACCAAAACAGATGACAATGTCCGTCAAGGTCCTGAGTTCCTGAGTCAGCCATGTAATTCCCCACGCACTCTGTATGGTGAGCACGTTGGACGTTACGATTGTATCATCATGGTCATAGTCAGGGTTATGGTTTGAAATTTGGCTGACGTATTTGGACGATTTTTTGAGTTCCATATTAAACTGGTAAAAACTAAACTCTTATAGTCTCGTTTCATTGTCTGCCTCACTTTTATATCTGGGGAACTACACGTGTGTCCGTAATATTAACGACCGCTTACTCCCAAGATCACAAAGTCAGACTTCTAGATCACCTTGTGCTGGTGTAGACTTATCAAAATTATACACGAATACCAAACGCTACGTGGACGAAGATGCGGGCAAAAGCTTGTGTTGAATAAAATAAGGCGCCATGTTCCTAAGCCCCGCAGATATTAAAATATATATCAAAATACGGATTTATTCGGGTTCAAAGTCACTTTTAAGTACGGACTCATATTTGAGTACCTTTGTTAAAGTCTTCATACTTAAGAGCGGTCCTTTATTTATTTATTAAACTATCTGAGCCCCGCGGTTTTACCCGCGCCCGCGGAACCCTAATGAATTTTTTTGATTCTAAGTTACTTCTTGTAACATTAGCTATTTACAAGTAAAAGTCCCGTTAAAATCAATTCAGCCGTTTCTAAGATCGGCCGGAACAAACGAAATAACAGAAGACAGAGAAAAAATATTAAAATTGGTTTTTATGTGAAAAGCTGTTAATTTGGAATTACAAACAGACGATTCAATTTTATTTATCTGTAACGATTTCGATGTAAATTAAATACGGGTTTGAAGTTAAGTCACACTCAAGACAATCTAATGAAATAAATATTCGAATTAATATTTATGTACCATGTAATATAAGGCAATAATAAGGAAAACACCATGTTTACTTAATGAGGAATGTCTTATTCCAATCAAAAGTATGGTGACCCGCTTAGTGGGTTGTTCTCGAGTGAGCTTGTGGAGGAAAACATCCACAGGAAATCTGCAATGTAAACAAACACCCCAGTTTTTGTCAACGCTAACACCCGGTAACTATTTGACCTGGTGACCCGATTAACAAACGCTTAGGATATAAGATATTAAAAAATCTATACTGATATATAAAATTAACGTATTTGTTTGTAATTCCAAAATAACAGGTTTTTACTAAATGCATATGACTGACACTAAAAAACCAAGTTTTAAAATTTTTCTCTGTCTGTCTGTCTGTCTTTTTGTTCCGGGTAATTTCTGAAATGGCTAGACAGATTTTAACGGGACTTTAACTGGCAGGTAGCTGATGTTTCAAGGAGTAACTGAGGCTACTTTTATTTATTAAAAATATTAGGGTTCCACGATGATAAGGATGCAACTAAATCTACGCGGGTGAAACCGCGGGGCACAGCTAGTCTATAGTAAGAGAAAGAGTCATGGTGGCCGAGGGGTTTGAGCAGTCGCCTACTACGCAAGCGACGTAATTTCGAATCCCAGCAGAGCCTGCACTAATGAGTTTTTCTAAAAACTTATCTACAGTGATTTCACCCCACGTGCTTTACGGTGAAGATAACATCGCGAGGAAACCTGGATATGTCTGAGAATTAATTTAAAGACGTATGCTTGAGACGGCGATATACTCACCACCTATCACATTTTTTAAAATAAAAATCCCGGTAATCCAGCTGTTTTAATGATTAGCCGGAACAAAAATACAGATAGACTTTTTTAGATAGATATTTTTTTTTAAAATGCGAACCAGTGGCGTAGCGTGCCTTGTCGGGGCCCCGTATAAAATTTTTTTTGGAGGCCCTTATATGGAGGTAAAGATTTTTCACAAAAGAAAAAAAATATTGTGAGAAGTAATATTTATTTATCACATAATTTAACCATTTTACAAATTAAAATCGAATTTGAATTTTGTCATTTGTAAAATAAAATAAATTATAAAGTTTTTATTCTTTTTCCTTACACACTTTGGGGGCCCCCGTGGCCCGGGGGCCCCGTATAATTGATACGGCAAATACGGCGGTAGCTACGCCCCTGATGCGAACTGTTTATATATGGAGTTCTGTAAGTTAGTAGTATTATAGGCGCTTCAAATAACAACTAACTATAAATTAGTTAACTAGTATTTAGTAACCATCGAGGCTATTGAATAAAGGTCGCACCAAGTTCTCCAGGCTAGTGCTAGCTCTAGGCACGTTCAGGGCTAACCAGTCTTGATAGCGGACAAAAACTGAGTATCAGAATTTATATTATTATGATTAATGATTAATGATACATATATTATTGTGTCGATATAAACAGTCGAAAAGAGGCTTCGGTATTTGTTGTCTAGCATAGGCTTGTATTCGCATCATGTATCTAAATCATTTCAACCATATTATTAATATTATTAAAAGCTGTGCCCGTGGTTCCATTCGTGGTAATTAAATTTCATGGGTGGTTTTATTTTAAGGAACCCTATTATTAAAAAAAAAATAGTTTTAGTTACAGCCGTCCCATTAAAATCGGTCCAGCTGTTTCAGACAATACCCGGAAGACGTAATGAGATCATTTTTAAATATTAGTACAGTATACCTATGCTTTCATATGCATTGTCTGAAAAGCTGTTAATTTATAATTTCAGACACACACCCTTCAATTATCTTTACAGATTACGCAAAACGGGAAAACTTTTGTGAAAGAGTAATTACCGAGTTTGTCGCCGGGTTCTTCTCAGTGAGAGCAATCTTCCGAACCTGGTGTAACACTTATACAGATAATCATGTCGTTCTGACGATTTGAAATATCCTTATGGCCCCAGAGTCCATGCGTTTCAGACCTTATAGAAAAGTCGTTATAGTATATAGATCGAAAAAAATCATTACATTACGTAGCTCAAATCTGATAATGCCACTTCTAAATCCATAGAGATCGCTGTTACATACTATATTGGGACCATACACTGAAAAAGTTTCAGCCTTAATAATATGACGAAACGTCCGAAACTCGCGGGCTCTATCACGTATTCGAAAGTATGCTACTTTAAATACAGTAAAATTATACCAATCTTATGGTTCTATATGGAATCCCCGCAATATTTTTTTGTTCAAATGGAAAACTTTGATTAGAGGGTAATTGGTGAATCAAAACATGTTTTTAAATTCACATACATAAAAACACCAGTTTTTAGAAACGATTTTGAATTAGGTATTAACTCAAACCGGTTGTCATTTTGAATTGAAAACAACCACAGTTGTCTGAATATAACAGTAGCGCAGGTCAGGGAAGAGATCGTAAACTATACACATCTATAAAAATGTTATAAAGAGGAAAGATTTGTATGTCTGTTAAGCTTCGAAACTACTAGACCGATTCAGCAATGTATAGCTACATCATCAGCGAGTAACATAGGCTATATTTTATCCCCGTACTCCCAGGGGAACGGGACTACGCGGGTGACGTCCGCTAGTAGTACATATACAGAGGGCTAGTTAAAGACAGGTACAGGTTCCGTCACGACTTATGAGCACTGGCATTTAATACACAGTAGTCATTTTATGAGTCTGCCTCTGTGTGGTGTGACGAGAATAAAATGCATACCTCACCTCAACTATTTCTAAGAGCTCGTAACTTGACCGGATCTTAGTTGGAAAAACGTAGCTGGCTGACTGTACCTGTAGATCCCTCACTAATAATAAGTACCTTTAAAAAAACATAAACTCGAATTAATAACCTCCTCCTCTTTTTGAAGTCGGTTAAAAAGCTCTCTCAATGAGATAGGGTGAGAGAGAAGAGCCACTCCAGGGCGACGATAACTATATTATTGTTCCGTCCCCCCCGTACCTCTCAGAGCCGGCGCATGTCGAGCCACTAGCCTTAAACATGTCCCGAAATAATACAACTCAGATCCAGCTCCCTAGCTCATCCCCCAGCAACGCCTTAGCCGAGGTCCGAGCCCCGCACCGGGGCGCCCTTAGCTGTGTTGCTTAGTTTAAGCTCGGCTGAAGGCCCTTGGGTCTCGCACTATAGTCCGGTTAAGCAGTGGAGGTAACTCCCACCTACCAACCGAGAGACCATATCGTGAAAAAACCACTCATTGTGACTATGCAATGCGCGAGTGACTCTTGGTGTTGGTCACGTTCACAGTCGCGAGGAACAATGGTGTATGTTATTGGAAAGTGACAGTTATGATACTGTTTCTTTTATGCGTTGTGCATACTTTATCTTGGATGATTTATGACTCAAATATCGTAATACCTAATTATATTTGTCCAAAATATTTTGCTTTTCTAAGAATTGTAAGGACACGATGGCTAATTTTAATTTAACCGATTATACAACGGTTAAACTAAAATGAACAGGTAGTACTGAATTTAATTAAATATTTTTTGGTTTTTATATTCGTTGTATCGTATGTATCGCATTTAAGAAAGATATTTGAAACTAGCTGTGCCTCGTGGTTTCACCCGCGTAGATTTAGTTTCTTCCTTATTATCGCGGAACCCTAATATTGTTAATAAATAAAAGTATCCTAAGTTATTCCTTGAAACATCAGATACTTACTAGTGAAAGTCTCGTTAAAATCGGCCCAGCCGTTTCAGAGATTACCCTGAACAAACAGACAGACAGAGAAAAATTTTAAAACTTGGTTTTATAGTGTCAGTATCGTGTATACTTTTATATGCATTTAGTGAAAAGCTGTTAATTTGGAAATACAAACAGACAATTCAATTTAATTTATCTGTATGTATAGAGTATAGATATAGAGAAAATAAATCACAAATGTTATATAAAGTGAAGTTGACTCTCCAGAGAGGTGTACTACTCCCAGCTAGGTTAAAATTTGCCTGATTTTAAATATATATCATTGAAGATACTATATCCTCTAACTACTTATAATCAAATGATATAAGATGTAATTAATGCGTACCTTGAAATAATTTAATTACATTGATTAAAATCTCTTCACGTAAATACTAAGTCACACGATGTAAGACGGCTAAGACGCCCTCCACATCGATAGCTAAGCTAACTTATATAATAAAATGTCCTAACTGACTAACTTAATCATATATTATATACTAGCTGTGCCCCGCGGTTTCACCCGCGTAGATTTAGTTTCATGCTTTATATCACAGAACCTATAGGCTAAGTTACTCCTTGAAACATCAGCTGCCTGCCAGTGAAAGTCCCATTATAAGTTTGTCCCAGTTAATCTCCAAAACGGCTGACCAATTTTAACGGGGCTTTTACTGGCAGCTAATATAACAAGGAGATATTTTACTTTAATTTAAACAAAAAAAACATTAAGGCTACGCGGGTCTCACGTGAAATTAAGTCTATGCGGGTGAAACGACGGGGCACAGCTACTACTTCTATTAAAATGTATTCTTGTATACCACACAACTAGAATCAGAGTAAATCTTCTTTATTACAAAACATGGTTTGAACGAAACTAAACTAAACTTAGTCGTGAAACTACGAGTATTTCCATCACTTTTTAGATCCGTATTAGGGAATGCAAAACTAGCGAGATTATGTCTAACAATACTGCGAGCGCCAATTTGGAGATTTCGTGAGGTTGGTAGTTTGTGCAAATAATCACAATATTAGAATTAATTAGATAAAAAACATTTACATACTTATATGCTCACGTCTGTATTCCCCGAAGGGGTAGGTTGTAATTTTCAACACCCACATTTCACCGAATATGATTAAGTGCCAACGTGACAGAGGGTGAGTCCATCGCCGTCTCAGGCACTATACATACGTCTTTTGAATTATTTCTCAGACATATGCAGGTTTCCTCACGATGTTTTCCTTCACCGTAAAGCACGTGGTGTGAAATCACTGCACATAAGTTTTTAGAAAAACTCATAGGTACAGGCCCCGCTGGGATTGGAACTTGCGTCGCTTGCGTAGCAGGCGACTGCTCTAACCCCGAGGCCACCACGGCTCTTGTTTTTTTAACGTTTTTTTAAAACATTTTTTTTAATAACCTATTAAGTAGTAAACTCTGATGTACGTATCTATCAAATCTTTATCTATACAGATAAATACAATTGTAGTGTCTGTTTGTAATTCCAAAATAACAGCTTTTCACTAAATGCATATGAAAATATATACGATACTGACAAAAAAAAAACAATTTTAAAATTTTTTCTCTGTCTTTCTGTCTGTCTGTCTGTCTGTCTGTTTGTTTCGGGTAATCTCCGAAACGGCTGGACCGATTTTAACGGGACTTTCACTGGCAGGTAGCTGATGTTTCAAGGAGTAACTTAGGCTACTTTTATTAAATAAAAATATTAGGATTCCGCGACAATAAGGATAAAACTTAATCTACGCGGGTGAAACCGCGGGGCACAGCTAGTTACAAATAAAAGAAACCACCAGTCTTCTTTTCTAATATCAAAAATAAAAAAATGTATCAGTGTCAATCCGCGCTACAAATAAGACGTTAATATGTTTGAGTGTAATCTCGTTAATCTCGCGAGATCGAGATTGCATTCCCTAATCCGTATGAAAGAAAGAGATGGAGCTCTTTTTAAAACATGACTATCATGATAAAACAGGACTATCTTAGCCTGTGTTTTGTAATAAGAGGGAAACGGTTTATCCCGGAAACCTTTGCCTAATATAGCTTGGCTCCCAGTGTGTCTGGTGCTTATAACATGCAAATACGTATTTAAAATTGTAATTTAATCCATTTATTAAACTTGATGAACACTGTTTGCTACTCTTAAATCTAAGTTGAAGCGGTGAATAACATAATAATGAGTATTAATTTCCCAACACGTCACGTCTAGTCAGTGGACAATTATGCTAGAAAACCAACTAAGGTTTCTCAGCGTCGCACTCGCAGCCGAGTGTCGGTTTTAAAGGTTCCAAATTGAACCTCATCCTCTATGTATTATGAATCAATTTCCTATGATTGAAACCAACGTTCGTCGTCGAGTTCTACGTTGAGAAACCTTAGTGAATAACGCGGCTGTTTCCTTCAGGCGTCAAAACGATATGATACCTTACAGAGGAAAAGTGGACACGGAAAATCTATAGTAACTAGTAGCTGTGCCCCGCGGATTCAACCGCGTAGATTTAGTTCCATGTTTCATGTCGCGGTACCCTAATATTTTTAATAAATAAAAGTAGTAATAGCCTAAGTTACTCCTTGAAACATCAGCTACCTACCAGTGAAAGTCCCGTTAAAATCCGTCCAGCCGTTTCAGAGATTACCCGGAACAAACAGACAGACAGAGAAAACATTTCAAATTTATTAGTTTTTCAGTGTCAGTAGCGTGTATACTTTCATATGCATTTAGTTAAAAGCTGTTATTTTGGAATTACAAACATACACTTTAATTTTATTTATCTGTATAGAGTATAGATATAGAAGTTAAAACTATATCAACAAAACTGTTTTCCTTCAACCAGTAACAATAAACGCGGCGCATACGCAGGTTTTTGAACGAGGAAGGAAGTTCCAAGGAAGGAAAATGTACTTGACGTTTGTAAAAATGACCTTACAGATGAAGGAAAAACTAACAGCATCTCATTCATAGATGTATTGAGTAATATCTTTACGATTCTAGGAAATATGTAATCGCGCAGTTTGTGCACAGTTTAAATGTAAGGTTTACAAGCAGTTAGGAATCTAAGAAGAAATCGTTCGAAATGACACACAAAAAGACAAGTACAACTGCGATAATATAAGCGGATATGCGTAATTACAGTAAGAGAGGTCAACCGACATTTTTCAGAATTTCAAAACGGTAAATCTACATAATTTTGATAATAAATAAAAGCGTAAATTTTAAAATCTTTAAGATTGACAACCCTCACGCTTAATGAAATAAATGTTCTTATTTAAAACTAGCTGTGCCCCGCGGTTTATTAAAAATATTAGGATTCCGCGACAATAAGGATGAAACTAAATCTACGCGGGTGAAACTGCAGGGCACAGCTAGTAATGGAATATAAGATAATATCAGAGCCAGAAGCTACCTACTTATTCTAATCGGCCTTATATAATTGTATTGACGTCATAATCAAAAATCTGGTTATTACGTCTGTGAATATTTTGAAATGTCAACGCACAGATTAAACTGTTGGTCCTAGAGACATGAAATATAAAGGCTGTGTTCTTTGTAAGGTGTCGGTATTCACTAACAAATTGTTTTCCGAAATTTCATCCCTAAAAAGGGGTTCCCAGACATCCATAATTGTATTATCACCACGTCCACGGCTTTAGTTTTGGTATTCAAATGAATTCTCACGACATCCAAGAAATTTAATTGTCGTGGAGGTCGCGGAAATTAAAGAATGAAAGTTTATTTTTCAAAATGGGCCCCCTGTGTGCTAAAAGGTGTTTGTGGTTGTTTTTCAATAAGAAACGATAAAACTATCGAAATAATCGATATCTGCACATTGGCTTGGCATTTGTCAAGGTTACAATAATATCCACGAGCCACGATGTATTTTTCAAAATAATGATCAAGGCCAACATGTAGCTCGCAGTAACCAGTATCCACGCTTTTTGTGAGACAAATGACTATAATAATATATTATAGAGTAAGATCCTAGGACCGCCGCACTTCACTTAAATTCTATGACAAAACCTATTGATATATTATGTGCATTCGCGTGGTATGAAATGTGATGATCCGCCTTCTTTAGCATTGAACTACAACACGCCTTCGAAAAAGCATCAACTCATTTCGAGCCACTATAATACGCATTCGACATTCGTCGGCGTTGAAACATGACAAATCTACTTGGGGCACTGATGGACAAAATATGTAGGACAAGAATTTTTGTTTAGTTACACAGACATAATGTCCATTCGAAAATATGTAAGTTCTAGCAGCCTTGGGATCCAGGACAAAAATATTCAAAATTGCGAACTGTAAAACCCTGGGTCTAGTAATTTGAAAAATTGCGTCGTGAACTGTTTATGGCGAGTTAATGCGCGTGGAGCGTAAAATGGCGCCTGTCTGATTTTTTGTGACTCTTGACTTCTATTTAAAATGCTTTGTAGTTTTTTTATCCAAATACGATAGCAAAAAAACTATCGCTAGACGGTAACAGCTACTGCGGCTTACCAATGTTCGCTACACAAAAGCCCTACTTAAGCAGGAATAAAGCCTTCATACAATTTTTGAACACAACACTTCTTTTAATTGTATTATTTTTCGATAATTTATATTTTGTTATGTGGATGTACACCGTATTCCGAACGGGAGATCCCGTATGCGCTACTTCAAAATGTACAGACCTACATCTATACAGATAAATAAAATTGAAGTGTCTGTTTGTAATTCCAAAATAACAGCTTTTCACTAAATGCATATGAAAGTATACACGCTACTGACACTAAAAAACCAAGTTTTAAAATTTTTCTCTGTCTGTCTGCCTGTCTGTCTGTTTGTTCCGGGTAATCTTTGGAACGACTGGACCGATTTTAACGGGACTTTCACTGGCGGGTAGCTGATTTATCAAGGAGTAAAGTAGACTACTTTTGTTCATTAAAAAAATAGGGTTCCGCGACAATAAGGATGAAACTAAATCTACGCGGGTGAAACAGCAGGGCACAACTAGTATTGAATATATCATTCAATTACTAATATTATAAATTCTGTAATAATTGAAAATACGACGATGTAATGTTTTATTCACAAACTAATCTGTTAAAATTTCGAAAATGGAAACCCATTCCCGTCTAGTAAGGCAAAATTGATACGTAAGGATAATTGGTGAGGTTCAATGTTGTATAACGGTAATTAATCAATCAATCAATCAAATATATCTTTATTCGATTAGACTTCATACAAAGTACTTTCAAATCGTCAGAATGACACAATTACACAGGATTATACATGCTACCGCCAGGTTCGGAAGGTTGATTTTACTGAGAAGAACCTGGCAAGAAACTCAGTAATTACTCTTTTAAAGAATATTATACAGTTTTAAAAATACAAAATAAATTGTTCAAGCAACTATAAGCCCATGGACACAGTTCTAATGCTCAATTGTCAAAAATAAAAACTAAAAATATAGTACAAATATATGTGAGCATGGCAAATTCCAGCCAGTCAAAGCAAAATTAAGATTAATTAACTGTAGCAAAAGTACAGTGCCAATGGGATTATTTACAAACATTATCAGGTACATCCCAGGCTCCCTTATCACAAATATAATCACTTACAGTATAATATCCTTTTTCAAGCAAAACTGATTTAATTGTTTCTTTAAATTTGTTGAAGGGCAAGTTTACAATTTTTGTTGGTAATTTATTATAGAAGCGTGTGCTCTGTCCTAAAAATGAGCCATGCACTTTTTGTAGGCGATGCGCAGGCACTACAATTTTATGTTTGTGTCTTGTGTTTACGTTATGCACATCACATTTCCTTTGAAACGATCCAATGTTTTGATGCACAAATAATAAGTTAGCTAAAATATACTGTGAGGCCACTGTCAAAATTCCAATTGATTTAAATTTTTCCCTTAACGATTCTCGCGGTCCCAAAATATATATAGATCGTATAGCCCTTTTCTGTAGTGTAAATATAGAGTCTATATCAGCAGCTTTGCCCCAAATTAAAATAGCATAGGACATAACGCTATGAAAATAAGAAAAATATACAAGTCGAGCTGTTTCTATGTCGGTGAACTGTCTAATTTTTCTAATTGCATAAGCTGCGGAGCTGAGTTTTCCTGATAACTTGGATATATGTGGGCCCCACTGAAGTTTATTATCAAGGGTTACACCTAGAAATACTACAGAATCTACTATTTCCAAAGTTTCACCATTTACCATGACCTTTGTATCAACAGGTTTGACGTTTGGTAAAGTGAATTTAATACATTTAGTTTTCTTGGCATTTAAAACTAAGTTATTTACATTAAACCATTTCAATACCTGATCAAGTGCACTGTTTACATCTTCATAATTCGTTTTGGCTCTGTCGACTTCAAACAAAAGAGATGTGTCATCAGCGAACAGTACAATATCACACGTATTCTTTACTAAATTTGGTAAATCATTAATATATACTAAGAATAGAAATGGTCCTAGGATTGAACCCTGTGGGACGCCCATTAGTACTGGAGAACCGGAAGATCTGACCCCATTTACTTCGACTTTTTGAATCCGTTGACAAAGATATGATTTGATTAGGTCGAGTGCCCTACCTTTGACACCGTAATAGTTTAATTTAACTAATAAGGTTTCGTGTTGTACACAATCGAATGCCTTGGATTAAAAAACCAGAATAGGCTACAGGTGCGCCATTCTAGCGCTCACGACGCACCTTGCCGAGTGGTAATTCCCCAGCGGATTTCCCCCCACGTGACATAACACAGGTATACAGTGCACTCATTCACTTATTGCACTATCAAGTGACAGGTCATTGACTTGCACTACATTAGGGTAGGTTAGTGATTCATTGAAGCACACCTTCCTAGGAATTTAATTAGTTGGTTGTGAGTTAGTAAGATATTTTCCTTTATGCAAATAAAGTTCACAAGGTGAATTTGTAGCTGTTTATTATAAACTAACTATGCCCTGCGGTTTCACTCGCATAGACATTATCCGGAACAAACAAACAGACAGACAGAAAGAGAATTTAAAAACAATTGGTTTTCCTATGTCAGTACCGTGTATACATCTATATGTATCCTTTTGGCCAAACTCACATACACAAAGCTCATTTATACAGACCGATGAGATACCGAATAGATATAAAATTTATATAGAATAATTACATATATTGTAATAAGCTCGTGGCACAGTTGCTATTGCGCATATCATTCGATCAGCGAAGTTAAGCGACCATACGCCTAGCCAGTAGTTGGATGGGTGACCGCCCGAGTTCCCTCCGTGCCTCGGAGAGCACGTTAAGCCGTCGGTCCCGGTTGCCAATTTAACATCTCTGGCAATCGTTACAGGTCAGTCGGAGGCCTAAAACTAATCTGATAACTGGTTTAACCCAGATCACAGATTTTCCTCCTAAATGGGGTTGCGAAGGTCAGATGGCAGTCACTTCGTATAAAAATCAGCTGATCAGCCACATCGGGTTGAATCAAGTGCCGACCACAACAATGTATGGGATAAGGCCAGGGAGATGACATATATTGTAATAAATAAATGTAATTATGTCAGCTGAGTTTCTTGCCGGTTCTTCTCAGAAGGCTAGTTTCCGAACCGGTGGCAAATTCTCCGACGTTCGTAAGTGTCTTACCAGGGCCTAAACTGAATAAACTATTTTCATTACAGCAAATTAAAATTTTTTTTTTTTTATTTCTCTGTTTGTACTTTGTTCCGGCAAATCTCTGAAACGGGTGGATCGATTTTAACGGGACTTTCACGTGCAGACAGCTAATGTTACAAGGAGTAGCTTAGGGTTCCGCGCAATAAAGCCACCTATGAAATGAAGTGAGAGTGAAACCGCGAGGCAAGGCTAGTTGATTTTAGATTTGAAAACTACGGGTCAAATTCCTATACACGCGCATTCTCACTCAATTTAAATAATTTAAAAATATGGTTGGTTGTATGTATAGTAATACTACGGAGGTGTAGAGTCCGCCTCGTGGTAACCGGCTACTGCCGAGGTGTATTGTCAACCCTAAAATCTTTAGTAAGCGATATTTTAAGGAAAATACGATAAATCTATATTGTTCATAGGTACATTGTTTTGTATATTGTTTATTAGTTCAATAATATACCAGTATTTGTATGGACATAGGTATTTTATTAACAGTATATTACAATAACATACTGTTTTGAATATAACTATTGTTCTGCGCTAATTATCTGGCAATACCGAAAACGTCATGTTTCAATATATCATTATTACCATGTATGGCGTACATATTATCTGCACAGTACGAAAAGAGTAATTAATGAGTTTCTTCTCTTGCCGGGTTCTTCTTAGTAATAGCAACCTTCTTTCCAATCTTCTGGTGCCGTAAAATAATAGGACAGTAGATAGGCCGACTAATAAAATGACTACTGTTCATAACTCGAGGCGTACTATCTATATATCTATACTCTATACAGATAAATAATATTGAAGTGTCTGTTTGTAATTCCAAAATTACAGCTTTTCACTAAATGCATATGAAAGTGTACACGCAACTGACCCTGAAAAATCAAGTTTCAAATTTTTTTCGGTCTGTCTGTCTGGACCGATTTTAACGGGACTTTCACTAGCAGGTAGCTGAATTTTAAAAGATACATTAGGGTTCCGCGGGACGCCCATGAAGTTAAGTCTACGCGGGTGAAACTGCGGGTATACAATAATATCCTGTGTTGTATAACCTATTAGTGGACGTCACGCACCTTCACCCGCGTAGTTCCCGTTTCCGTGGGATTACGGGGATAAATATAGCCTATATTAATCAATGATAATGTAGCATTCAAATGGTGAAAGATTTTTTAAATCGGTCCAGTACTTTTTGAGCCAATTCGTTACAAACATACATACAAACCTTTCCTCTTTACAATATTAGTATTGTTAGTATAGTGGATAAATCACAATGTAATTTGCACAAGACGTTTATTCGACAAAATTTTAAATCGAACTGAGAGCGTTACTCTATTTACAATCGTTTTTATAAACTCCATTTGACATAACGGCCATTATAAATGTTGCTACACTTAAATTTAAACTTAAAATCAAATGAACCATAAATTTATTATTTATGATTTATACCATAATGCTTAAAAACTATTATGTATCTGTAATTTGAAATATCTTAAACACAATCATATTGCCATAGATAATATTTAGTAAAAATAAACTTAAGGTCTATCAGTATAAATAGATTTTTCTGTAGTTAGTGGTCCCAGTCGCCTGTATCCTAGACACGGCACCTATATAAATGACATTCTGACGATTTGAAAGCACTCTTTAAGGTCTAACCAAATAAAGATAATTATTTTGACTTTAATTCATGTTGGTTTTAAAATGTAATTATGGAATGTTCACAAAAAACTACATTTTAATATTTTTTTATTAAAAATACCTGCGCACGCGGCTGTCCGCTACGATAGCTACGACGTGGCTACGACAAATACCGCATAAGTGAATTTTATACGCATGTTTGTATACGAGGAGAGTTATCCTTTTACAACGATCACTTCGCAACTTCTCAACTATTCTGGATGACGGGTCGCTCACTTCCCTCTATAATGGTTGAGGAGGGCGATGGATGGCATTCTCGTCATACTTGTGAACAGGTGCTGCTAGTGGGGCTGGTCATCTCAAGCTACACAATTATACTAAGTATCTACTTTTATTTTTTATATTATTGTACTGGAACTGTGCCCATGGGCTTAAATATATATATTTTTTATGATTTATATTGTATTACTCAGTATTGTAATTTTTTTAAAGAGTAATTACTGAGTTTCTTGCCAGGTTCTTCTCAGTAAAAACAACCTTCCGAACCTGGCGGTAGCATGTATAATCCTCTGCAATCGTGTCGTTATGACATGTATAGTTTCGTTTCAGATCATAACAGGCAAACCCCGGGGAAGTTAGGTACATAATTATTTGCTTAAAATGATTTGGATATGATAACATTATTAATGTTTGAGGATAATGTTATACATCGATAGTTTAGGTTTTATGGTGATTTTCCCTGGTATTAACCCGTATTTATATGTTCAGACTATTGTTGAACTAATCTATACAGATAAATACAATTGTACTTCCAAAATTACAGCTTTTCACTCAATGCATATATGAACTGACATAGAAAAACCAATTTAAAAAAAAATCTTTGTGTATTTCTGGTTGTTCCGGCTCATCTCTGAAACGACTGGACCGGCTGACGTAAGTGATGCAATTTTTTTTAGATACTTGGGCATTGGATCCAATATTTGTTGTTTTCCTTGCCTGGTTCCTCTCAACAAAAGCCACATTCTGAACCCGGTGGTAACATTTTATAATTCTTATCACATAAAATACTATTATATATTTAGGTATGTGTTCTTCTGACGATTTGAAAGTACTTTGTGAGAAGTCCAATAAAATAAAAATATTTTGAATTGTCATGTCGGAATGTAATTCAGTGCATTATATAAACCACAATTGAATATTATTCATTACATCATTTTCATACCTGCGTGTTGACACGTTGTCGTGCCATTCAGTCTAGCCACGGCCAGCTTGAATCATATGGTTTTATACCTTATGTCAATGACGTTAAGGGTTATGTTACACGGTGATTAATGGTTGCGGTTACTATAACTACTTAGTACAATGTACATACAATTAAGCACCCGAGCGCGTTCACGTTTCAATTCATTTTTACGTAATTTCGTCGTCGCAAGTAAAGCTCAGTGTGATGCATGTTATCTTATTTTTGGTGTCGTCCCAATTGGTTCTAGTGTTTAGTAATCCATTGTTAAGTGGTTAGTACCTGACTGTCACGGGTTCGATTCATTTACGAAAAAGTATATATAAGTATTACATTGTCCTGAACCTATGATACCAACTTTACTTAGTTTGAGACTAGATGGCGCTGTTGGGTCAGCAGTTTGACCATAAGAAGATCAACTTCAGAGTAATATACTTTATAACAAAGGTAAAATCTTCGATCAAGAACCGTGGTGGCCTCGGGGTTAGAGCAGTGGCCTGCTACGCAAGCGACGCAAGTTCGAATCCCAGCGGGGCCTGTACCTATGAGTTTTACTATAAACTTATGTACAGTGATTTCACACCACGTGCTTTACGGTGAAGGAAAACATCGTGAGGAAACCTGCATATCTGAGAAATAATTCAAAGACGTATGTATAGTGCCTGAGACGGCGTTGGACTCACCCTCTGTCACGTTGGTACTTAATCATATTCGGTGAAGTGTGGGTGTTGAAAATTACAACACCTCTGCCTATCCCTTCGGGGAATACAGGCGTGAGCATATGTATGTATGTAAGATCCTTTTTTATGCTTATAAGAGACGTAGAAAAGTTTGACCTGACTTAAATTGAACCAGGTATCAAATCAATTCCCCCTTAACCTAATTGGTTAAGCTACCAATGTGAAATCGTATGTAATTTTCATCACTATGATACATTTTTTATTATTTATTTATTTATCAATCTTACAATTTGTTACAATCATGGTTATTTAAGTTGATGAATAATGAATGAATAACTGAAATATATTCAGTGCCAAAGATATGCCATAATAAGGATTTTCCTAGACATTTTACAGAAATTATTTACGTATCATCAAGTTTTTCTAGATTTGGATCGTGGTGCACCTCCTAGAAGATGCCTGCTTAGTAACATTACAGCATGCCAGATATAAAATAGTCCTTATTTGTAGGCCATTAAGTCATCTCGATGCAGGCTCCTTAGGACTCTGCCTTGACCCAAGTACGCGCGGTGCGAGCTGATTGAATAAGAGGAAATTTAAAAATATATAGACACCGATCATAAGCTACCACGGAAGGCGATGTGAAGGAAAATATCGTGAGGAAACCTGTATACAATATCATCATCATCATATTCAGCCCTCATGCACCCACTGCTGGGTATAGCCCCCCCCTGTGACACGCCACTGCTCTCGGTCCCGAGTTAGTCTCCACCACAGTTTCCCAGCCGTCCGCGCGTACGATATATGAGAAGAAATTCGAAAACGTATGTGTAGTGAACGGCGATCACGTTAACACTTAGATATATTCGGTGCAGATTGGGTGCTGTTATTCAAAACCGAATTCAAGTTAATAATTAATATTAATATTCGATGATATACGTTGTATATGATATATGTACGTATTCGATAATATTCGATGATACATTTAATGTAATAAAGAGTGAAATTATGATTCATGCTATACAATTAACCACTAACTATAACTAAAATTATAAATATAATAACTTAAAATCTTAAAAAAAAAATCTGATACATAAAATATATTATTAAAAGGAGTCCCTGTTGGCAAGGTTCTGAAGATACTGGCAGCATTCCCTCTCTGAATAGCTAAACTAAGTACAAAATATCTTTATTTGATTAGACTTTAAACTATTTGTAGTCATAGCTTACCCCGTGTATAAACTTATTGGAATAAAATGCTTCGGTTAGATCTTCAAGCCAGGCTTTAAATTGGAAACGGTACTTCAATTTACATAAGCTAATTTAAAAAAAAACTCTAAGATCGTTTCAAATTCCTTTATTTATTAAAATTATGAAAACCTCAACGTTTGAAACGTCAACATTTCCAGAATTCACAGTATAACATCGATAAACTCAGATAATATAAATAAAGTTCTAAACATATTATTTCTAGATAAAATTTGAAGAACGCTTGATATAACTGCCAGAATTCGTCTTGCGTATAATCCCTCACTGAGTATAGCAAATTGGGCCGACATTTTTCTTTGGCAAAAAACAAAGCGTTATCAAACAACCATAACATAAACTTATCTGGAGGAAGAAATTCGTAAAAATGGCGGGCGGCGTGCATGTACTGGGGCGGGCGCCGGTCTCGGCTTGTCAACAAACAGAGCAGCTCTCCGCGTAGTAGACATAAGGTGGTCCCCACGCTGCAGGCCCATTCCGCCGCGAGTCACCGGCCGCGACACACGCACGCCGCTACCATGATCGATTACGCGCGCCCGATGTACGATGCCAACGCAATGTGCGAGTTCTATCTCCCTTCCTCTACCACAGCGCCTGATCGCCTCGCTGACTTCGAAGTTTTCAAGCGCGGAGCTGCTTCACACATCTACGGAAACTACTATGCCAATCTCAACTATGATTCCTACGCCGAGCCTGAGATCGACAGCGCCATGAGCGTCTACCACAACATGATCAGCCCTCGGGAGCACTACCGCGATGACTGGAAGTATAAGATGGTCGAGGAGTGGAACGAGGATGACACCGTGTGCTGGATTATTGACATCGTGCAGAGCTTGGGGATCAGTGAACTGGCGGTGCCATTCAACTACTTCAGAGTGACCGGGATTGAACTGAGGAGCATGAGGCGAGAGGAGTTGTTCCAGAGGCTGTCACACCAGAACACGGATATATCTCTCTCACGACGACTGACAGATATCATTTACGAGAGACTACACAATCCCTTAAATGAGGAGACAGTGCGACAGTCCTCCATCATCAAATATGGCAGTGATTCCTACCAGCACCAGGAGTCGGCGCCTACCTTGACTAACTTGGATTTATGTGACAACAAGAACAGGCACTACCCCTCGGAATACAAGCAACAGAGTCTTTTCCTTCAAACATGTGACTCGAGCGACGACACCGAGGATTTGTTACGTTCATCAGGCACCGCTTCTCCTGACAGTGATGGCAGCAAGTCAGGAGATGATGATGAGGACAAGAGGAAGATGGTGAAGAGACCGCCAGGCAGGCCTAAAGGCAGCGGCCGCAAGGTCGGCAACAAGAGACCACGAAGCGTCTCCGTCCCGGAATTCCTCAGGAACCTACTCTGGGATCCCAAGTACTGCCCATCCATCATCAAATGGGAGGATCATGCACTTGGAAAGTTCAGGTGAGTGTTTACACAATCCATTTGTATTGATGCATGTGTATAATGAGTGTTGCAAAAAATGCAGCGTCGTGACTTGGCGAGTTGTTGGCCGCATCTCAACTGTATTCATACATTATTCATCACGTATGGGGCACGTGGAGTTGCATTGGTTCACAATCAACTGTTTTACAGCTAAACTATTGAAGTTCGACGCGTCTCTATTATCTCCATGGCACCACATAAACCAAACAAGATTCTGTTGCAATTGTGTCAAATATACAGCTAATTTGGTATCTTGCTTAAAAATAGCAGGTGGAAATAATACTAATTAATTAAACGCGTAAAGAAGATTAGTAATAGAACGTGTGATTATCTCTGAATCTGCTCTCCTTGAAGAGATGCAGACCAGTACAGAATCCTTATAAGAAAAACATCAAATACATAATCCCCGCAGGGTCATCTAGGTCCAATTATATTGAATATGCATAGCAAAACCAATGATTCATTTAAGCTTATAAGAAATATAGTTGCTAAGTAAAATTAAATTACCTAACATATTGCTGCAGATTTGCTTCGTGAATCACAGTCGATTGGTTCGAAAAATACAAAAAAAATGAATTTATGACCACAAGTTGATAAATACATTTCTGCATAATTTGATTTGAGGGCACAATATTGACTCATATTAATTGATGACTATTGGTTCACGGCTCTAACAATTTCTTTGTCATCTTTACACGACGATGAAGATTAGCAGAATTATCGGTAATTAAAATAACTATTAACTATTAGTCTATAATATGCATCCGAAATTTTATACAAGACAGATATTATTGTAATGTCTCCAAAAATGTAATCTACAGTTCTTCAAAATATGTCCTCTTTTGGCAATAACACACTGTGAAGTCAAGGCTAGCATCATCTGAAGTCGTTAATTAACGCAAAATAATACCTGGTAACAATTAGTACCACGCCACAGAATTAAGACTTCCTGACATTTTTATTCCATTGCAAAGTCACGTGCATAGCGGTTTTTTAGACAACTTTGCGAATCCATTACATTTATTATTCAGGTTATTGAATATTGAACCTTATTGTTATTTATGGGTAATCAAAAATCCAAATGACATGCAATTGCTGTGAAGATTTGCGTTCAAAATTGAACACATGGAGGTTGATAGCCTCCATAATGTTAACATTGAAGATCCCGCTTTGAGGGTCCTTTTATGTTTATAAATCAATGTTTTAAGACTACCTTTAAATTTGCAATGTTATCCCAATCCCATAATAACTTATTCGTGTTGTGTTTGTTTTTATTTCTTGCCTTAACCTTGCCGCGCCGGTTCCACTCGGCCTTGCTTGCTTCACATGTTGATGCGCTGCACACTAATCTACTTTGACTCTTACACCTTCAACATTACAGTTCAAATTCAATCGAGCTCTCGTTCGGGATTCTAATGCAGTACTCGTTTTGTTTGAGTTATTGTGACTTTTATTGGCTTTAGGTAGATAATTGTTTGCAGTTCAATAAGAGAACTTAACTGAAAAATGTTAAGATCTCAGTGATCTTCGTGACTTTGTTTTATTTCAACGCTTTAATAAAAAAATTGTCTTAATAAATATAAATAATATGAGCATCTGGCAACAAACATGATACAGGCATTTAAATATTACTCGTTACCTTACCGATAACATCTTTAAATTATTCTGAGTAAACATTCAAAATACAAACTACGATTATAATTGTTAAATTATCTAATGATACTTAAATACATATAAACCGCAACCAAATAACATCAAAGAAATCATCAATATACGTCAAATCACTTCCAATGTTGCAGAGTAGAACATCATAAAATCATCGAGATATAACATGTATTAACTAACGACCGGTTTGGTGTTGGCATAACTATTCTTAGTAAGCATACATGCGAAGTTGTCCACTGAAATAGTAATAAAATTGGTATGATATGACTTTACGGACCTATATTACCTATCAGGGACCTATATTATTAGTTGTTCTGTGGTTATGTAGTAGCAAGTGACACGAGACCAAATCTTTTAGTTTTTTTGTTGTCTTGAGAATGATTATGAATAATCCCTTTTAGTCCTTGACGTGAGGGTTTAAACGTGAACGGGTATAAACAAGTGTTTTTATGAGAAGAGAAATATCTTATGCGCAAAATAATATAAGAGGTTGTTAAACAATTATAATCCCAAGGCAGGTTTTCTGATTGTATCTTATAGCGTGATCGTACGCCGAGGCAAATGGGAGGTCTTCAAACATTGCAATTACATCAACTTCGTTAAAGCAAATATTCATGCAAACTCTTCTGTACTACGTATGTCCTTATTACCATAGAACAAGTTCATAAAAAGGTAGTTTGAAATTGTGATTTGGGAGCAAATAAAGGCTCTTAACTCGCATTGAGAGACGGCAATACTTGCTAAAATAGTTTATGTGGGGTCATACCTAATTTCAAATTGTCTAAGCCCTCTTCGAGAATCAGTAATGCTTGACGTCATAGAAACATTCTGATATCCAATGATCCAATGAATAATCACCCTGGCAAGTCTCTAATGATCTTATTGGTCTGTGAATTTAATTATTTCCCGCGTAGAGTTAATTTTATTAGCCCACCCACGGAAAGCAAATGTTTTTAAATAAAATTAGTTCAGCCGTTTCGGAGATTAGCCGGAACAGACAGACAGACAGACAGATAGGCAGAGAAAATTTTAAAACTTGTTTTTTTTATCTCAATACCGTATATACTTTCATATTCATA
This sequence comes from Watsonalla cultraria, assembly GCA_964035505.1. Classification (NCBI taxonomy): domain Eukaryota; kingdom Metazoa; phylum Arthropoda; class Insecta; order Lepidoptera; family Drepanidae; genus Watsonalla; species Watsonalla cultraria. The sequence continues at coordinate 11,372,270 of OZ037722.1, read as the reverse complement.
CGCATTTAGTGAAAATGTACTATTTTGGAATTACAAACAGACACTTAAATTTTTATAAATCTGTATAGATATAGTTTAAGAAGATATAATTGTTTTGACAATCGCAGATTGTTTGAAGCCAATATTGTAACCTCCATCACGTTTTAAGGTAAGGGTCAATATGTATCATTGATACAAGTCTACAATAGTTTTATAGAGTAACTGGGGAAGGCCCAATCCCCTAGGCGTCCGATCTTGACTCCTCGGGTAATGTAAACACGTTTCTTACATTTACATGAGATGCCACAATAACACATTTAAGTAAGGTAGGTAATGGCGAGTGGTAAACATTTACTGCTTTGTAGTTTGATTGTGGCGTGCGATTACTGTTAAACATGTTTGCAGGTCTCTTTCGCGGTCAGATTTACTTGGATTTTTTATGTTTGAAATGCTAAAAGAGCAGTGGTAGTGAAGTGGTTCTAATAGTCGCCAGCTAAGCAAGCTGCGCAAGTTCTATATCATAATACCAACCGTGAGGGGCAACTATGATCGTTCATATCAATGACTTCTTAACTTTGACATTTAATTTTACAGTACAAAAATGAAACGTCAAAGGTCAGAAGTTTTTAATACGCTCTGTTTAAACAGATGATGGTACTCTTTGTACTAATTTATTTATCTTAAGTGCAGTGTATCAGATAATGAGAGTACGCTGAAGAACCTGCATAGAGAAGAATTTGATAAGGAATTCATAGATGTATGTATAGGAGCATATAAAGCTCTGGGCATCTGATAATAAAAGACGAGAAAATACTAATTCTGAACTTAGCATCTTAGAAAAGATATTATAAATGAGATGGAATGACCGACAAGATGACGCTACACGTCAGATAGATCTTACTTCCTAAAACCGTAAATGCTCTTAACAGAACTGAAAGAACTGGCAGAACTTTTATCCTATTTATAATATTAAGTACCTGGATGACCGAGCTTTGGGCGTTCTTATTTCTAATAACTTACATTTAACTAAAAAATAAACCTAGCTAGATCGATTTATCGATTCCAAAACCCCGTGCATACTAAATTTCAAAAAAATCGTTGGATTCTTTTCCGCGATGCACTTTATGTACAAGATTTGCTCGTTATGGTATACGATTAGATACGTATGGATTACACAGGCAAGGGTGCAGTTAAGGCAATTAAGAGCTGAACAAAAAATATGATATTATTGCATTTGCGTTCCAATGTTTCCATTTGAAAACGTGAATATTATTATTTGCACTACTGGTTTGGTATTTTTTGTGCGTTGGTTTACGACCTCGTTTTTTGTTTTGTTATATTTTATGGTGTCAGTCGCTGTGAGGACTACTAGGTTCTTCGAATACTAAAATTGTCTAGATATTTAAGAACTTTATCTTTCATCGGATGTAAGTATTTAGGTTAAACTTTTTACTGACTAGCTGTGCCCCGCGGTTTCACCCGCGTAGAGCTAATTTCATGAGTGTCTCGCGGTATCCTTATGTTTTTTTTTTAATTAGCCTAAGTTACTCCTTGTAACATCAGCTACCTACCAGCGAAAGTCCCGTTAAAATCGGTCCAGCCGTTTCGGAGATTACCCGGAACAAACAGACAGACAGACAGACAGACGGACAGACAGAAAGACAGAGAAAAATTAAAAAATTTGGATTTTTCATGTCAGTATCGTATATACTTTCATATGCATTTAGTGAAAAGCTGTTATTTTGGAATTACAAACAGACACTTCAATATCTGTATCGATATGTTTAAATGTCATTTCTTTTCTGACTATGCCTCCTTTTGTAATAATAGTACCTAAAAGTATGGCATAGTTCCCCATCAACTTAGTCCCAAGTTTAAACAAAATTTTGTACTAAACGATCTACTTAGCAATCACGTATCAAGTTAAACTTACACGTAGCGCGGATGTAATTGAACTTGCAACTCTTAAATTCCCCGATGACCAATAATATCATTAGGTGACGAATCCGTTGGTAATTATTATTTTAACTGGTAGATTGTGAAATATTATTTCAAAATTCAAATTGAAATAATTTTATTTTACACTAGCTGTGCCCTGCGGTTTCACCCGCGTAGATTTAGTTTCTTCCTTATTGTCGCTGAACCCTAATATTTTTAATAAATAAAAGTTACTCCTTGAAACATCACCTACCTGCCGGTGAAAGTCGCGTTAAAATCGGTCCAGCCGTTTCGGAGATTACCTGGAACAAACAGACAGTAATTAGTACAATGAAAAACTGTTATTTTGGATTTACAAACAGATACTTCAATTTTATTTATCTGTATATAGATGTATAGATAAGGGACACTGGAAACACTCATTGAACGTCATATTAAAGTTAGTCTTAAATATAGGATAAGAAACTGCGAAAAAATATTAAATTTTAGAGTGATCAACTCATTGCCATGCTTGGCTATCATCTGTGTACTCGGATACAGTATAATAAGGCTTTCTTGCAAAGTTTTTCTTTGAGGATATCTTTAAAACTAGGAAAAGGTAATTGACATAGTTCCAACGAAAGTTTACTAAGAAAGCCTATACTTTTTTTTTAATTAAAAAGAAAAACATTTCCACTTTCTGATATGAAACCTTATTTAAAAAATTAAAACCAAAACTGTTCTTCGTTCAAATGAGTAAATGAAATAGTAGGTCGCATTATTTTAGTGTAAGGCTCTACCAAGTGGGGGTACTTGAGGGGAGGGAGCGCCCTTGCACCGCCAGTACTATTATAGATTTTTTCTTTCTTCCGGGGGTTGCTACGCAGCGTCAAGGCCGGTCGCTTCCGGTTACCCGCCTCCGAGGATACACGTGGAAGCTTAAGCTTATTTTTATCGGAAAAAGGTACACGTGGCGGGAATATTGCTACATTTCAAATGTTTGCTTTGTTAATTTCACTGTTAATTATTAGAGTGTAGCTAAGCGTTCGTCGTGTTAAAACTATTACAGATGATGATTCGTGAAAATTATCCTTAATGCATTGTGATAAAGTAAGTTTTCCAATGATGAGTAAGAGCACTGGCCCTTTCTTTGGCACTAGCCGCGTTCTCGATGTTACTCGCCTATATATATAAATATATACTTCCATACTTTGTTTATGGCTATAAACTATGTAAGACAAAAATATATCCAAATCAAAAAATATAATTAAGGAAAGGCCCAACAGCCTTAAAACAATAAATGTATTTTTAATTAGTACGGTATCAACACTGTTTTAATACATTGTAAACCACCATAGAGTTACATTTAAATCAATAGAGATTTTTTAAAGAAGAACATTTAAAATCTTGAACTGACATATCTATTTCTGGGGCCCTACCATGACCTCTTACTGCCATGATAGTTTAACTCTTATTATGAGACAGATGTATATGACGTGTATAAGTCTGTCACTGTCACACAGTGGAACTATGATGGCAATAAGAGCTTATGAGGCTTCTGAACTGGTTCAAAAATGCAGGTCAGATCAACACAAAAATATCGTATTTTTGGCTAATTAGAGAAATAAAATCACTTTCCCTATGCTACAATTTTCCTGTTATGAAATACTGATCATGTCGGGGAGTGATTTTGTAGTAAATCAATTACCAAAGTTGTAAATTTTAGTTTCGAATCAAAGTCACTAGAATTCAGTTTGCAAGTTCTCTAAAGAAAACTTATTAAGGTAAGTAATGTTTTTTTTTAATAATTTTTATTTAAGTTTATACCACCGACATCAAAATCCCAGCACCCCTTTAGACACCCTTATAAGTTCCAACAATGAAAGTACGAATTCTTCTAAAGTACCTTATTTTAATTTATTAATTCGCCTAATTCCCTCTCGGTTACACGTGCGTGTACAAAATTAAAAAAAATGCAGCGCGTGTAAGCCCGGCCCTGAGGTTGCCATGGCAACGGGCCGGGGAAGCTACCAGTCACGTGTCGTACGAACTTGTTTCCGCTTTTCGCGCTTTTCTTTTTCTCTCGTTCATTTTTTCCCCCTGCCCCCCGGGGGGTGCACGAGCAACCCCCCGGCCCCGACACAGCCCGTGTACGCGACTTAATTGCGTCTGTGAGTGTGGTCCAGAGAAATTAGGGCGAGACTACTGGACAACAGACGCCGCATGGATATTTTTTTGAAGTATAACGTAATTTTTTTTTATTAAATACTTCTACATTTCATCGTTACATTACAAATATGTTGTGCCCTTGTGATTGTAATAATATTTTACATATTGTATCGTACATTTCTCCTTATATGGGTCTACCCATTTTCGCTCAAAGTTTTATCGCTATTCCCATTTAAGTCTGGGTTTCCTCAATATTTTATATATTATCGTACGGTTATTCCCGAAACCAACATATTCAACAACTTAGTATTTTACACCGCATTGTTAATATGACGTTTAATTAACAAGTGCGTTATCAACAGCTTTTGTTTTAATATTTTTTAACCATTTTTTAATGTAAAATACATCTTAAATCAAGGGCATAGAGTACAAAACCTTTAAAACGACAGCACCAAGTTTAAACTGGCTACATTCGACCGTAGAACGATAACACCTAATCACTAACCTTGTTCCAAAACTACTCCTGTTTACACGAAGTAGGTATATTGTAAACTCGACAACCAATTAGTTGTTATTATTCAGCGTACAGAAGCTCTAATTAACGTACAACAGTGATATATAAATATAGCATATATCTATATCTGTACCTACACCGCAATGAAATAATTAACTGAAGTCATATAGGTGGTGTAAATATGAATATTGTCTTGATTATAGAATAAACAAGAACTAACTGGTTATTTTAAATACTAAGCCCAAGGTGTTATATTGATGACGTGTAACTTATTATTTTTTACATTTTGGCGGAGTGAATAAAAAAATATTTCTTTTTGCTTGATTTTTTGCATAATAATTATAGTAAAGTAGATTTTCTTAAACAAATTCGTATATTACCGTGATTAAACATTATTTGCTCTGTACTCGCATAAAAACGACTGCATTTTATTAGAAAACCTTAATATATACTAAATTATTTAATCGCGTAGTAGAATATATTAAAGGAAAATACAAAGTTTATAGATATCCTTTCAGATTGCATAAAACAGCTAAATATCCTCACATTTAATGAAAAAAAATATGTGCCCGTATTTAAAATAATGTTATTATGTTAGTATTTATACTGGCCAAGAAATAATTTTAAGGATAAATAATATTTGTATGCCTTACGTAATATCCATTGTAGTCGTAATAAATATATATTTTTAGTATTTATTTCAATACATCACAATAATAATTTTATATACATATAATAATAAGGACACTGTATATTATTATGTTGCTGGGTTTTTAATATTACATAATACTAAATATATATTCAGAGTTTCCCAGCGTTGTAACTTTATATTTATAATAATGAACCGTAATCGTATTTACACCCACCTTTGGCTTGTAATAATATAACCTACATCTAACCTGGGGCCTTACCATGAGCTCTTATTGCCATGATAGTTTCACTCATTTATGAGACAGATGTATGTGACGTGTATACATCTGTCACTTTCGCACAACTGAATTATCATTGCAATAAGAGCTCATGGTTGGGCCCCTGAATGTGTATCAGAATTGTAATCTCAAAGACAACCTCCCAAAAAAAAACATAAATTTTAAGTATTTCATTATTAATAATACTATTTTAAAATCTCAATACTTTTTGTTCCGTTTACTTCTTTTAACATATTTATTAAAAAAAACCAAGAATCTAAAATATCCAATTACCAAAAAAATATACAAAAAAGCGTAGTCTAAACAGCCTCTACTACTCTGTGCGGAGGCTTGCACCAAACTCCCTGTAACATTTCTTTTTCGTGAAAATCTATTTATAACTAGGGCAGGCTCGTGCTCGGCGTTACTCGTGCTGTTATATACTTTATATACTTGTACATAGAGCCGAAAGTCGTTCGCAACGCGCTCGTTATATAAGTATACATTTTTTTCATAGTGGCTCTATTATATTGATTAGTAAGAGGGGAGTGCTTCCGGGTTCCGGGAACACTGTCTTTTGTGAGATTTTGCTCGGCTTCTTTGTTTTCACGCTAAGTGTTGCTATACGTGTAGGATTTAAAAATTACTTACGCTCTCACACTGTGTGCACGTGCCTTATTTTCCACACTAATATTATAGACTAGCTGTGCCTCGCGGTTTCACCCGCGTAGATTTAGTTTCATACTTATTGTCGCGGAACCCTATTATTTTTAATAAATAAAAGTAACCTAAGTTACTCCTTGAAACATCAGCTACCTGACAGTAAAAGTCCCGTTCAAATCGATTCAGCCGTTTCAGAGATTACCCGGAACAAACAGACAGACAGACAGACAGACAGACGGACAGACAGACAGAGAAAAAATTTAAAACTTGGTATTTCAGTGTCAGTAGCGTGTATACTTTCATATGCATTTAGTGAAAAGCTGTAATTTGGGAATTACAAACAGACACTTCAATTTTATTTATCTGTATAGATGTATAGATAATGACAAAATTAAACATTACTGGAAATTTTGACACAGAGTTCACGAAGTACACATAGCGACTTTTGCACGCGCAACGACGATAGGCTATATTTTATCCCCGTACTCCCACGGGAACGGGAACTACACGAGTGAAACCGCGTAACGTTCGCTAGTGTGTCAGTAAAAAAGATAACAGATTTTTTTAACCTTGAAGCTGCGTAGAAAGGGATTTGTACTGGCATATGATTCGTTGAAGAACTCGGTGGCGTAGAAAAAACTTTTAATCTATCTAGATCTATTTTAGTCCTGACTAAATCTGTATCCATTAATCACAGTAAGCCATAAAACTCACCATGTCGTATGAAAACATTGTCTCATGACAATAAGTATAAAGTTCTTCTCAGTAAAAGCAACCTTCCGAACCTGGCGGTAGCATGTATAATCCTGTAAATTGTGTCATTCTGACGATTTGAAAGTGCTTTGTATAAAGTCTAATCGAATAAAGATATATTTGAGTTTGAAATACACTAATGAATATTTTACGTGTCTACGATAATATCGAATCGAATTGTAAATGTATTTAGTTATTACATTACAAACCTATCATACCGTTCTTAAGCAAATGTATGTCCATCCCTACTAATATTATAAATGCGAAAGTAACTCTCTCAACCGATTTTGATGAAAAATGGCACAGACAATCTTTAGACCTTGGGACAAAGGCTACCTTTTATTTATTAAAAATATTAGGTTTCCGCGACCATAAGGATGAAACTAAATCTACGCGCGTGAAACCGCGGGGCACAGCTAGTAATATTATAAAGAGGAAAGATTCGTATGTTTGTAACGAATTGGCTAAAAAGTACTGGAAAAAAAATATTCCACTGTTTTTAATGCTGCATTATCACTGATTAATCTATACAGATAAATAAAATTGAAGTGTCTGTTTGTAATTTCAAAATTATAGCTTTTCACTAAATGCATATGAAAGTATACACGCTACTGATACAAAAAAACCAAGTTTTAAAATTTTTCTCTGTCTGTCTGTCTGTCTGTTTGTTCCGGGTAATCTCTGAAACGGCTGGATGGATTTTAACGGGACTTTCACTGGTAGGTAGCTGATGTTTCCAGGAGTAACTTAGGCTACTTTTATTTATCAAAAATATTAGGGTTCCGCGACAATAAGGATGAAACTAAATCTACGCGGGTGAAACCGCGGGGCACAGCTAGAATAAGCTATATTTTAACCCCGTACTGACACGTGAACGGAAACTACGCGGGTGATACCGTGACGTCCGCTAGTCTACGATATTCATTAAAATAAGCATTTCAAATAATTGAATAAGCTTCTACAATATTATTTGTACTCAAGTAATAATTAATTATTCTTAACATTATTCTGAATTTGAATTTACGTTTAATGATAAATTGTGTTCTAATTCAAAATTCAAATCGATACAAAACACTCTTAATTAAAACAACTGGCCGATATAAACACACACAGAAAACAAAATTATTCCGCGAACACTTAAGAGATCTAAATAGAATCGTTCCACGTAAAACAATTTCTACAAAAATAAATAAAAACAAGTTGAATAATATTTGCACGGCGGGATTCCCTCGCGCACATTACACACGCATGCGCCCACGCACACACTGACGATCTCGCGCAGTGACGTAAGCACGCCGCGGGCAATATGATAATTAGGACATTTTAAAGTGCCTAGCGTTTAACGGTATTCAAAACGTGTTATGTGATTATGATAATTAGTGATTCATTATTATTATTTAATGATAATATGGAAAATTAAAAATCCCAATAAATATTATGGCACTTCCAACTTTTCTCTCTCTTCTCCTTAATTAGGGTTCAAGGAATCGGTTACTTAACTGAATTTATACTGAACTTTTTGCAAAATATAAAGAGTTCTCCGTGACCTATGTACCAACATAAGGATATGAGCTGGTTATTATAAGTCATAAATTGATGTATTTAAGGATTTCCTAATTTTTACATGAAATTCTCATCCAGTAAATAATTTACATCACAATACCAGCGTTACATAAATATTTAAACAAGAGGAAAAATATCTATTACTAATTGAAATGTAGGTAATTTGCCTTAAATTCTTGTTTTATCGAAGCCAATCTCTGACGCAAAGATGTAATTAACATGAGGTCACTTTGGCTATATTTTGTGCATAATGCGGGTGAACATTTAGCCGAACTATAAAACACTAATAGAGTTGCCATGTTGGATATCACTTGAGTAGCCGGTAATAAGGCCAGTATATATTTACTGACACCGTTGGTCTCACAATATATCTGACTACTACATCAGGTATAATGGGTTAGATTCACGCGACTGACAGGCAAACATTTTGTGTTTACCATGAGCTTTGGGTGTTTGGTACGTGAAAGTACGTAAGTATTTAAATATAATATTTGTTGGCGGTTACCCACAGTACAAACTTAGCTTATTTTGGGACTAGATGGCGCTGTATGATAATGACCGTAAAATATAATTATTATAAGTGTAAATTGGGAGTCGCAAAAAGCAAAAAAAAATAAAATATATTCATTCATGCCATCCCAGAAGGTGACCCGAAGAAGTGTTATTGCTAAATTTTACCGAATATGATTAAGTGCCAATGTTAATTTTCTATACGAAAATTAGTATTTTTTATTAAAAATGGAATGGCCTGCAAAGATCATTTAAATTCACATAAAAACGTACCGTCTGATTCCGACTAACCATTATAAGGCTTGGAATGAACCGATAAATTACTTGTATTGTGTATTTTTTGCAAAATAGTCTTATGCAGTTTCGGACGCCGGTAAGCTGGTCTTTTATTTTTAAAGTGGTTAATTACTATTACTGTACCTAATTTTTGATAGAAGCTACAGGAAAATGATATTTTGGCATGAAAAGTGATAATTTTTTTATCTCTAATAGGGATTTGATTTGGTAGAATTTTATTTTATGGATTGAAACCCAAATTATTATTTTTTTAACAGTTTTATCCAATTTGATCCACATATATCTTAATAGTTGACACCAATCTTTATATTGACTAACTAAAAAAAATGTTAAACAAATTTCTTACACTTACAAAAAAATTATTAGGGACTAGTGAATTGTTATTTTAAAATTATTTTCGATTTTACGATGTTGTTATTGTCAACTAGATACAATCAACTTAAATCAAAGTCCGTTGCTGGTAGATTGTTGTGTGCCTGTTAAAATCGTATCGACATAGAGAAAAAGTTTTTAAAATGGTTTTTATGTGAAGTATATACTTACTTTTCACATTCAGTGAAAAGCTGTTAATTTGAAATTAAAAACTGACACATACATTTTATTTATGTATTGATAATCTGCAGAATGTTTAGAAAATTAAAATATGCGATAGTGTCAAGTCAATGAAAATAAACAGATAAGTTTGTTGACAGTGTGTTGTCAAGGCTAAATATTACAGTGTCTTATTCCGCGAAATGTTCGCGACGTAACACATGCACACCGACTTTCAACTCATGCGCAGATATTAATGGAACTAAGGATATGGTCACATGAGATCATAAAAATAAACCAAAAAATAATAATGATTTTGACTCCAAATTGATGGTACATCGTTCGTTCGTCCGTATTTTTGATAAAGTAAAAAAAATCTTGCCAACATGATACGGATTATCTATCACTTAGTCACTGTTTACGCAATTCACATAGATATCATACCTACTTATAGATAAAACTACACTTTTTGAAATCCTTCTTGAAGAAAAAAATTGCTTAGAATTGTTTTTTTTGATGTCATTACTACAAAAAAAAACTCAAAACTGAACGCCGTTTTTCTCTTGTTTCTTTAAAATACCTAGGTTATTGACACCTCCATCGATTAGACGATCTAGATATCTGCGTGACCAACAAATTCTAACAAAAAAATCAAATGAAACTTGCAAAAAACATCTATCTTATGACACGCCTCTACAAAAATACAGGTCAAGTTATATCTACCCGTCAGTATAGCAATTATTGTATAGTCGCACGCGGCGCGAGAACGAGACAGACTGAGGAAAACGTGAAATAAAATAGTAAATACGATTTATCGGTATCATCGGCACAGAGTAGATCGCGCGACGCTGATAATTAGAGATCGGCTACTGTTTAACTGTAGTCAAATCACAATGTCACCGCGAAAAAAACGGCTCTTTTATTTAAATCTTCAAAAATATTTCACCATTAATAAAATAATTACATAAGATTTAACGATACAAATATTGAGTACTTGCTTTTACCCGAGGCTTCGTTCGCATGAAATTTTTTTTGTCGTTAAATAAAAAGTTTCCTGTGTTACTTCTCCTACCTCCAACAATGTGTACAAAGTTTCAAGATGGTCGGTTAAGTAGTTTTCGCGTGAAACCGTTACAAACAAACTTATATTCACATTTATAATATTAACATGAACGTTTATGCATTTATATTGCTATTTAATTTATTTCGTTCATTGGTCACTTTTTGTCAAATTTTTTTTTAGTTTAAAATTCTTAATTTTTTGGCCAACTAAATGTAAATAGACAATTTACGATATTTCGAAATTGAAATTAAACCAGTGTCATATTTTTTGAAAAACGAATTGGAACCGGAATTTGCAAGTTTCGAACAAAGGTTAAACACGACCGGAGTTCGTGTTTGTATACAACCAGTTTCACACAATACTTGGAACGCATTAATTCGTACTACTTGTGATTTTTAAGGCGTATACTCTACAGAAATACTTTCATTACATTTTAAGCTTTTGGTTCATACGTTTAAAGTTTATTTTAGGTTATCAACAATCTTTAACAAACAATATCTTATCAATCTGACTCAGCTTAATGTAGGCACGCTAAACTCAGGTGTACTTTTACAAGATCAATAAAAAAAACGATTTTTTTTTCTCTGCCTTCCTGTCTGTCTATCTGTCTGTTTATACCGGGTAATCTCTGAAACGGCTGGACCGAATTTAACGGGACTTTATCTGACAGATAGCTGATGTTACAAGGATTATACGCGTATTTAATATTTTATCAAATCTACTGACCCTTCTTCGTAGGTTCGATCCCTACATCACACCTTTAAAGTAATTAGTGGAAAAGTGAGATAACCCTAATTATTGTAGTCGATAGTCCACTAGTGATAAGTGTTATCAGACTATTGGACCCTATCGCTTCACGGTAACTAGAACTTTTACCACATTCGTTATTTTACGGACAAAGTTTGGTATCGGCTGTGTGAGCATAGACCAGTATACTAAGTAGGCACAGGGACAAGGTAACATTATCCCCACGCTTCGCTAGTAGAAACGATACTAAACGTACGGGAATGACATATGTCACGTGATTGATTTATGTCATTTACATACATTTTTTATAGTTTATATTAGCGCAAGCGAATAACATAGGCTTCTTTTATTTCGAAAACAAATGAGGGTTCCGCGAGTCAAAGCATGAAACCAAGTCTATACGGGTGAAACCGTAGAGCACAGCTTGTTTTACATAAAATTATAGTGCGTGTAAACAAGATTAAAGCATCTAGTAGTAATATTAAAGTTGCATCTGTCTGTCATATTTGCATCTGTGTGGGTCTGTTGCAGAGAGCGGTTCTTTACCGATCGATATCTGTAAAGGTTATCCTACTTTATACAATGACGACACGAGACCAGTATGCAAATCCTGTCATAATAATTACGATTTATTAACTTTTTTTCATCTATGTTATCTAAATTGTTTATTGTTTATCTAAATCCTAAATTCTCCAAAAAATATCTGTGTATAACAACGGCTTGGGAGTCAGGACCAATCGGATCAGACCTTGGTCGGAATAAAACACCGTAACTCGACTTTCCATAGTTCCACTGTATGACAGTCATCTCCCTGGCCTTATCCCATACAATGTTGGGGTCGGCACTTGATTCAACCCGATGTGGCTGATCACCTGATTTTTATACGAAGCGACTGCCATCTGACCCTCGCAACCCCATTTAGGAGGAAAATCTGTGATCTGGGTTAAACCAGTTGTCAGATTATTTTTAGGCCTCCGACTGACCTATAACCATTGCCAAAGATGTTAAATTGGCAACCGGAACCGACGGCTTAACGTGTTCTCCGAGGCACGGAGGGAACTCAGGCGGTCACCCATCCAACTACTGGCTAGGCGTATGGTTGCTTAACTTCGCTGATCGAATGATATGCGCAATAGCAACTGTGCCACGAGCTCCTCTCTTCTTAGTTCTTAGACTTAGTTCCACTGTATGACAGTGACAGACTTATATACGTCATATACATCTGTCTCATAATAAGAGGTCATGGTAGGGCAGTTAGGACTTAGACTAAAAGTAACATTCTCTCGCGCTAGCGCTCATAGAAACGATACAAAATGTATGTAAGTGACATAAATCAGTCACGTGACATATGTCATTCCCGTAAGTTTTGTATCGTTTCTACTAGCGAAGCGTGAGGTTAGTGTTACTTTGTCTACAGGCCCTGGTTTTTATTGGATTGACAACCCGTATTGACAACCCTAATATTGATTTGACCACATAAAATAAAATATATGTAACTGAAAGTTAACTTCAATAGCGTGATTTAAAATAATATAACGCCATCTTGTGAGAGACTGGCTAACTACTTACACATATATCATATACTACGTTAAATAATCTGTATTTTTTAAATTATGTTCAAGTGATATCCAATTTTTTCATTTCACTCTCCCTTTATTGCAATGAACCTAAAATATATTCGTTGTTTTAAACAAACACCATTATACTTTAACCATGGCATTTTTTGCGTTCAGCTGTAACACTGTTTACAATAAAAAAAGAAACAAAAAAAAAAATATTTTGGATCAAAGGCATTGTGACACAAAAAAAGAGTTAGTAAGAGACCTACAAAGTGCAGATAAAAAAACAAAGCAAACAAAGTTAGCGAGTTGCCCAAGACTTGTTTACAAAGATGAAGTCGTGTTGTGCGGAGTTTGAGGGGATCAACAGGTTCTTGTAATGTGTATTATTTTCAATACAGATATATTGCGAATTTGCGTCACACTTGGGTTCAAATAACTCAAAAAATTATGCGCAGATACCGGTTTTTTGATTATTTATCCCTCGATTATTATTTGGGCATCGAGTACCGCGACTCCATTTGGAAGAATATAAAGTATTATTTAACATTCCGTGTGCGTTGATAGATAGATATATAATATTCTTATAATATATATGTATGTGATAATATATTAAATAATAAGTACAATATATATTTTATTCTTAATTAATCAGTTGAAATAACTTGTATTTGAAACTATACTAAGACGTGCATTTATAGTAAATTCCAATTCATATGGTTTGTTACGATTCACATTTTAAAGTGTAAAAATTATTGTGCATAAACTTATTAGTTTTATATACAGATACACCTTCTACGAAGACGCACCTATTTAGATACAAATGCAATTGTATAAATTGCTTCAGTACTTAAGTTTAAGAGTAATTTTCTCCCGAAACCCGTTGGTTCAATGCGTGTCACGTAGGGTCACACGGGATCCTTGGCCTAACTGATGCAGCGATACACACAAGGCTAACAACTGGCCTCGCCCGTACGCACCGAGCATCCAAATTTGTATGAATCACATTTTTATAGTTCATACCACGCTTGTGCAAGGTTAATGATACATACAATGTAAGTTGCTCGAACTGACGGCTACTTAAACTTTGACTAATTAGCCGAAAGTCGTCATATCGTGCAACTCAATCTTTATGCAGCAAAAATTACTATTGACCGTAATTAATTCCAGTATAGGGGACCAACTAAGATCTTTTAAACAGCGCGTATTAAGAACTTCTGAGTTTTGAAGTTTCATTTTTGTAAAATTGATGAAATCCAATGATGGTAGGTCTCTGGGGCTCATATCGTATAGGCAAACCCTTATTAGGGAACTCCGCAATGACCCAATAGCTAACAAGGAAACACACTAACGTCAAACGCACGTCAATGCCTCGATGGAAGAAAGGATCGGAATGTTTGGTCAAAACACGATACATATTCAATATTGTAAGCAAACATAAAGAGCTGAGAGACTGCCCATCAAATAACAAAGTCGGAAGCGTGACAAACAACACCTATTAACAATTGAAAACGATCCATTGAAAACGGAGGTTGTGGAGCAATCAATCAGGATGTGACCCAATGACGATAGTAGAAAAACGACAATTAAAAATAGAGAAAAAATTGCACGATGCTCCAACACGCCAACCGCTACCAATGCCATGGCTGGCACTTAAACGTTTTATGGCAAATAAAATACACAACGATCATCCATTTGCATTCGACCTAGTAGTTCAATGCCAGATGTGATAATTACAAGGGGAAAGTTATTACCGATCGAAATTATACCTTGTTTATTGGCAGATGATCTTACCATTCTATTGTCATTCGTTCTAATCACTTAGTTTATTGTAGTTCCTAATTGGTCTCCATCATCACCTGTAGGATTGATTGTAATATTTTCTCCCAATACTTGTTTTATAATGTGATGATTGCCTGAATAATGAGTATATAACATCATTTCTCTTAACAGCTGACTATAAATCTAGTAACTAATTGTCTCTCAAAGCACATTTAATTTAAAACATCATGGCCATCATGGTATTAAAATATAAAAAATTATGTAGATTCTTTTGTGGTTTCATAGGAGTATATAATAGTGTGCATTTCACCACATAAGGCAAGATCCATCAGGATTATATTTGGTAGTAGATTAAAATTAAACTATTGCTTGGTGATCACGTTATAAAGTGCCTTCTTATTATACGAAAATGGGGTATTAGGGAAATAGGGAAATCAAATTTGTTTATCCTTCTTCAAGTTCATGAGCATCACCCTAAACAGAAGGGCCTCTTGAAAAAACCCTCAGACGACATTGACAGCAACTAATGTAGCTTCGTAAAATCGATCATCTGAGAGCGTCAAGTAATTATAAAATGTATTTCCAACTGCATTGAATCGCTAATCAAGTGTCGTGGCAATTTTTGCGGCCACTGACGAGGTTGCAATGCTTCAACAGACATCATAAAGGCACAATATACGTATTAAACAGTACTCTAACTAAATAAAACAAAATGACTATTCATCGTATGGATATACACGTGCGCAATTCTCGGTTAGTGTAGTGACTACAATGGTGTGTAGATATTGAGATTGTCTCGTGTATGTGCAGTCGAATCATCGTTTACTATCTATATGTGTACTGTATTTACTGTTGGTTCATGTTTGTTATGATATAGCCCTCTCGCTCGAACACACTCGTCACGTTTACTCGCAGTGTTGATAATGACTTCGACCGGCTATCCTTGACTCTGATCACAATTATCTGGACACTTTGCATCAGAACTTGACACGGTTGCTATACAATATACTAGACCTATATAAGTCCAGTAAAGGTTGTCTTAATGAGCATTAAATTATATGAAGGAACCTGCTATTAGCGCTTCCAGTTGAACTTGACTTTATTATATATTGTCTGTATTATATCGATAGTTATGTAATTTTATTGCAGCGAGTGAATACAATATATTCCTTAGAAATAATTACATTGATATGCGAAGCTATTAACACAATGGCTGTCAATTGATTTATTAGAAAAAGAATATTAATAACTTCAAAGATATGCATCAGAACATTCTTGCTCTCCTGCATATGACAAGAAGACATGGAATAAAGAAACATAGACAGCGCTAGCAATATTTTTAATAGCTTAAGAGACTTGATTGA
This sequence comes from Watsonalla cultraria, assembly GCA_964035505.1. Classification (NCBI taxonomy): domain Eukaryota; kingdom Metazoa; phylum Arthropoda; class Insecta; order Lepidoptera; family Drepanidae; genus Watsonalla; species Watsonalla cultraria. The sequence goes on along the minus strand of OZ037722.1, from coordinate 11,355,951 downwards.
TCAATTAAATGTTAAACCTGTTTTGACAAACAACACGTGATTTAAAGTTTAAAGTCCCTAAATGGCCAAGTCACAGAAACATATAATAATCAAGCATCTTCAGAGCCTTAACGCATTATTAAATCATATCCTTTCTGTAATTCCAGGTTCGTGAAACCAGACGAAGTGGCAAAATTGTGGGGCAACATGAAGCAGAACAACAACATGACCTTCGAGAAGTTCAGCCGAGCCATGAGGTACCACTACAGGCAGTCGGTCCTCGTCTCCGTGCCCACCGCTCGCCTCGTCTACCAGTTCGGCAACAAAGGACCAGACTTCAAAACAGATAACCCCAATTTCATCAAAGTCAAATCAGAACTTGAAGATCTGAGTTATTCTTAGTTTAAATTTTAAGACTTAGGTTTAAAACTTGTTGAAGACGATGCTCAGAGTTAGTTTAGAGATGGTTTTGTTAATGGAATTAAGATTTGGTTGGGTGCCGTTGAGCAAAGCTATACTCACAGGTTTGGTAACTAGTCCAAGAGTATGCAGTATTGGAAAATCTCGATTGAATTTGAAGGCTCAAATCCTAATGCTAATAAATATTGATATTTTCCGAATTATACCTAGATTATACCTCTGGGACTGTATAACGATAATTTATGAATCTGTGAAGTGGCTTTGATCTCGGCACCGTTTGAAGGATAGAAGAGTTGATTACCAGTGATTATTTTGAAAATGTCTATTTTAACGATAACGATGGTATTACGTTAGTGAACGTGCAAAGCAACGATTTAAATGCAATTTTTGAATTTGTGAATTCTCCCTGTGTCGTTGGAGGGTAGGTTAAGAATGAGGGTTGTGCGATTAATTAACAATCACAAGAACAATTTATTACTTGCGTTTTTGAAAATACTGAAGCTGTTGGAAAATCTCTTCGACTCAGTCGATGTTACTCATTATGATTTAAATTTTAGTTATATTGTGATAAACATTACCTATCGATTCTTATATAACGTCATTTGTAAGATCTTCAGATACTACGATAGGGTCGTTTGTACTGACAATCTTTTATATCACTGAATCTCCATCACGCGTTTCTGTATATGGAATGTTTTACTATACTATTGAGAATTTTGTATAGAACATTAAAATTTTCAAAATAAATAATGTTTAAACTACATAATAATAATATAATGTTATTAATTGATCGTTCAGCCCGCAAGATGTTATTTAGATAGGTGTTTTCAGAAACGTTAATGGATGTGATTAATCAAGTTAGTCAGATTAGGCTCAATATATTGATATGTCGATGGTTGTAACGTAACCGTGTCGTTAAATATAACATTTGTTCATGGATGCCGGACGGAATGCCCTGTCAATTAGCTAACTTGTTAACTAGTGTCCACATTGCTTTATTGGAACGACCACTTTGATTAATATTAAACGCATTTAATATAATAATAGGATTGCATTGCATATAAACATATTCTGAATTTAAATATAAACGTCTATTTAACTATTGAATATAAAATTTAAAATAATAATATCTTTTTTTTTTATTGATAATAATAATAAATGATGCAAAATTTTTCGACACTTGTATAATTAAAATAATGTTTAGGCAATCCTATTTTTATTTTAAATGCACAGTCAGTCATGTGACTCAATTTGAGGGTTGTTTAGAAATATGAATTTTTGATAAACTATTTTTTAGTCGTTGTTACCGTTGGCTAAGAGTGTGTGAGTGAGTCAAACAGATCAAAGAATTATTGTCTATGACATTTGAGTACATTCCCTTTATTTAATTTATAAATAAGATATGTTTGTGTGTTTATTTTTAGTAGTATTAAGGTTATTTCAAGTTGCCATATGTATTAAATAATGTAATTTGTCGAAATGTACTTAATTTAGTGATTTCTTCTCGTGATTTCGTCATCGTCTATAAGATAAGATCATCGTGTCCATTAAAAGATATATTTTATAAATGAAAAAAAAAACTTCCGTCTCAGTGTTAATAGTATATTTTAAATGATAATTATTGTTGTTAGGCGAAAAAATATATAAGCGCAATTTTGGTGATATTGTGCGATATTATATTGGCGCAAATTTTCTTGTGCAATAAAAAATGACAAAACAAAAGATCTGCAGGCCAAAGATTACTTAGTTGACATAATAAATAATAATTATATGAGAAGAATTTAATTTTAGTGAAATATAATTTGATAATCTTGATTTTATTACTAGATTTAAGTTTGTAACTCTCAGGCATTTGCTGTGATGTAAGATAAAATTGTTTTTGTTTCTGTAAATAGTTCCTTTCATTAACAAAATGAGAAACGTGAATTTATTTCTTCATTTTTAACAATGTTATTAAAATGATATGACCTTTATTTACCACATTTATTATTTAATCACGTACTAACACCTAGCATCCCGGATTTATAAACAAAATATATATTTTTCGACTGTTTAAGAATTAATATGCGCAAAAAATATATAATAAATAAATAATTATCTTTGAATAATAAAACATCCCTTACAGTACAAAAACTGTGTCTTATAATAAAACAACGATTATTACGTAATATCACAATTTTACTCCGTTGTATTTTTATTAAAATAATGATCTTATTACAATACCTAGTCTGTACTGAACAAAATAATAATATATAATTATATAACTATCTTTGTATATTAAAGTGTGCAAAGTGTCCGTATAAAAATTATTATTAAAAACATTTTAAAATTTTAATATAATATAAATGTATAATTGTCCATAAATTACGATATTTTGTGTCAATGTTTCATACAAATTTTGAATAAAATAATAATAATAATATAGCCAAAATGATAAAATAATAATAATTCAATGACATTTTTTAAGATGTTAGTTACCTACTTTTTTTATTAAAGAAATATTAAGACGTATTAAAAGGTGCATAATTCCAATAAGTTAGTATTTGTAGATGTTAATTGTTTTCTCGTGTAGGTATACTTTTTAATTAATTTCATAGATATATAAGAAACCTCTGTTGTGTATTGTGCAATTAAAATACAAAATAATGTATTATTTCTTCATTATGTGAAATAAGATGAGAAATATACGATTTATGAATGTGAATTAGATTTTTATTAAACCAATATTACTGTGGAATATAAATACGAGAGAACAATAATTGATGTTAAAATAATAATAATATTACTTAGGCCAATAGAGCCTTTGGCAGAGGGGTTTGATTAGTTGCCTGCGATGGCAACGACACAAGTTTAAATTCTAGCGTTCTGAAGCAAGTAGTATTATTAAAAAAAAACTTGATTTCAGAGATTTTATACCACGAGCTTTACGGTGCAGGAAAACATTGTTAGAAATTCTGTATATTATGTCAGAAGTAATTCAATGGCAATAGTGCCAGAGACGGTGATGGACTCACCATCCTGTCACGTAATCACTCAATGACCTTACAAAACTTATACACTCAGACTATAATAGTCAAAGTCAAAGTCAAAAGTCAAAAATATCTTTATTCGATTAGACTTTATACAAAGCACTTTCAAATCGTCAGAATGACACAATTTACAGGATTATACATGCTACCGCCAGGTTCGGAAGGTTGCTTTTACTGAGAAGAACCTGGCAAGAAACTCAGTAATTACTCTTTTCAAAAATATTATACAATTTAAAAAAAAAACAAAATAAATAATTTGAGAAATGTAAGCCCATGGACACAGTTCCAATGTACAAATGTCGATAAAAATTAACATAAAGAAAAGTCTATAAATAATATTTATTTTCTTATATTTGTTTGTTACGATTTGATTAAAAATTTACTCCACCGACTTAATTGAATTTTTATCGTTAGAAAGCTACAACTTCAGCGAGTAACAAAGGCTATATTTGATTTATGCATGACACACGTATACATAGAGGTCGTGGGTTCGAGTCCCACCTCGTGTTCATATTTTTCATAACCATTTTTAAGAATAACCTATATTGTTACATATCAAGATTATTTAGGGATTTGTAATAAGTCGCGGGCAAAGCCGCGGACAGAAACAAGTCGTAAATAAAAGTATTCTATTAAATTGATCGATCAACCATAATAAAAAAAAAGTATTTACACTAAGTTTCAAGTTCAAATAAGTTATTTGTGTAGGTAAAAAGGGCTTGCATGGACGAAGTTGCAGGGAAAATATTATCTATACAGATAAATAAAATTGAAGTGTCTGTTTGTAACTGCAAAATAACAGTTTTTCACTAAATGCATATGAAAGTATACACGGTACTGACATAGAAAAAGCAATTTTTAAATTTTATCTTTGCCTGTCCGTCTGTCTGTCTGTTTGTTTGTTCCGGGTAATCTCCGAAACGGCTGGACGGATTTTAACGGGACTTTCATTGACGGATAGCTAATGTTACAAGGAGTAACTTAGGCTACTTAGATTTTTTTAATCATTAGGGATCCGCGGGTATCCAATAAATTAAAATGTACGCGGGTGAAACCGCGGGGCACAGCTAGTAAATAATAAAATAATAATAAGATTCACAGTAAATTCCATTCGCGCACGAGTTGAATGCGGTTTAGTTATTCTCACATTGGTTTAATTACGATATTATGTTGTATACAGGGGTCATTATGTTACTACTGGCAACTAACCACTGCTCTATGAAGGTTCCAACTAATTGAACACTCAGTTGATTTTTATTTTACGTACCGTGATGGTAGAAGTGAAGAATAACCAACTAACTCTAGCTATAACAAATTGTTTAAGATGTACTGAGTAGTTAAAAAAAAATTATGCACCATTTGAAAATGTCGAAGATGTCTTGAATTTAACTGATAGAACTATAGATAGGTCTATCTATACCGATAAATAAAATTGAAGTGTCTGTTTGTAATTCAAAAATTACAGCTTTTCACTAAATGCATATGAAAGTATACACGCTACTGACACTAAAAAACCAAGTTATATTTTTTTTCTCTGTCTGTCTGTTTGTTCCGGGTAATCTCCGAAACGGCTGGACCGATTTTAACGGGACTTTCACTGTAGGTGATGTTTCAAGGAGTAACTTAGGCTATTTTTATTTATTAAAAATATTAGGGTTCTGCGACATTAAGGATGAAACTAAATCTACGCGGGTGAAACCACAGGGCACAGCTAGTTGTTAAATATAAAGCTTGAAAGTGGTAATCTCAAGAACTACTGGTCCGATTTGGAAAAATCTTTCAGCCCATTTATCGAGGAAGGCTGTAAGCTATATATAATCGTGATTAAACTAATCGCGGGTTTAATTTATTTACCCAAATAAATAAAAGCATCATCCAGATAGTTAATGCCTTAATAAACACTTTTAAATTATCATGAAAGTAATTTTAAAAAAAAAAATGGTTGTAACCGGCGGGCACGGTTAGTTTGAGGATAAATAAGTTCTGGGGCCCAACCATGAGCTCTTATTGCCGCGATAGTTTCACTCATTTATGAGACAGATGTATGTGGTGTGTATACATCTGTCACTGTCGCACAACTGAATTATCATTGCAATAAGAGCTCATGGTTGGGCCCCAGATGCGCGCTTGGTGCCTGCCATCTGTAGTGTGTTTCGAGAACTAATCATTTGCAGTAATAGGTATATCAATACATATACAATTCAAAGGACTGATTGACTGAAAGCACAGCCTACACCGGTGGTCTTACAGACTTAACATTTTGGGGTGTATTCTACACTTAGAAAGGGTTTTAAGCTATTCCACCCCTAACGGTTTAACGGGGGTTGACAGTTTGTATAGGAAATTTACTGCCAAGCCAGTAAATTTATAATCAGTGTCAAGTTCGCCTTAGTGCTAGCAGAGATGCTTTTGATGGAGATGAGAAACCTCATTCTAAAGTTACCCTTAGTGTAAGTTTTATTTTATTAATATTTACTAACTTTTAACATACAACTTAAATACCTATAGCCGATTATAATGGTATAATTATTATGTAACTATTCCAGTTAATAAATGTATCGTTGCGAGCGCGTGCCTAATTCATGTCATAATAATTATTTGTCCAAGAATTGTTGTCTAATTTACCTCATCCGGTAATAATTTGCAATTTGCAAATAATACAACATAATAAGTTTCATAACTATTACGATGCTCGTTGCTGCTACTCGGCGATAGATGGCGCTAATGAGCTGTACGCATAGCGTTGTTAAAATGAAGGTACGAGTGGTTCTCCTAGTAGTTCTTCAAGTGTTCTGTAGATGGCGCATTTCATGGCATTAAGCAACATGTCATTTTGACTAATTTGTCTTGTCATATAAATTCCGAAATCAGAATATTTTCTTTACCAAAGCTCACTGTCGTTCCACATATTAAACTATTTATAACAAAGATAAATTGCACCGTACAATTTTCTAAGTATACTCTACTAATACTTTCTTATTCGGCATTTTTAAAATTTTTCGCAAATAATCAACAGCAGAGGATACAATACATAGCAGTATATAATACCTTACCTTTTAAAATCTCTCAGGCATGACACAGCAGCTTCCAGCCGACGTCGACCGGCTCAAGAAGTTGAACTTAACATTTCACACCTCACAATAAGTACGGCACAATAAGCGGTAGATAGCCGATAATAATAATTGAACAAAACAAATACTAATAAACACGTTAGTACGCAACAAATTATTATAATATTTCACGTTAGTCATAATCATTATTATTATTTCACGAAAGCAATAACCGTTCTCCACGAGGAGCTAGAACTGACTGACGTTTCTAACGTTTTATTCATTTGAAAAAGTTTGTCAGACTACCCTCGATTTTTTTATAACTGCCAATTAGTTCAGTGTATAAACATAGACATAAAATGTCAAACACAGATAACATTCTGTGTATAGAATTTTGGCTTATAGGCGGATATTTTTTGGAAAGAAGATTGGTTGGTGCTACATAATTAATTTCAAAATATAAAAAAAAACTTTAATATTTTTAATAACTATGTAGTAAATAGTAAATATAACGACGAAAAAATGCAAGAAATGATTATGGATTTTTAAAATATTATTAATAGATAGATCGCTTAATATGTATGTTGATGAATAAGCACACAAGTAAAACAATAACATTTATTTACAAAAATTCAATACTTATTAATGTGACTTTTTACCTAACGACGAGATCAACCTCAATATTACCAGATGTTGATCTACTGATGTTAAGTGCATGCAACCCAACCCATCGTCCCGATGTTAGGCGGTGAAATATTTCGTTAGATCTATTTGTGTAGCGTGTGTGCATATGAGGTCTAAGATGTCCCTTTTGCTAGCCTAACCTATTTAAGTGTTGCTAAATTGATGTCTTTTATTTCACTTTCTAAGCTTCATTTTGATCCAATGTCCCGATGTCATACGAAGGCTGAAAGTGTCGTTTCTCAAAGTTGCAGGTTCCATGGTCTTCTCGCTTGCGAACAGTTCAAAGTGCTGGAGGATTTGAGAAATCATCACTTTTACTTCACACAGAGCGAATCTTGAGCCTGGCGAACAAATAATAAACAAATAATATATCTATATTAAGACTTAGAACATGAAAAGATATTTCTGGTTGAGCCACAAGAATTTAGATCTGGACAGATGTGAAAAGGTGCGTTAGCAGCTGCTTGCTACGAAATAGACGCAACTTCAAATCGAGCGGACTACTCAGTCAAGAGATTTCACACTTGCATGTGGCACGTTAAGCCGTCGGTCCCGGTTGCCAATTTAACATCTTTGGCAATCGTTACAGGTCAGTCGGAGGCCTAAAAATAATCTGACAACTGGTTTAACCCAGATCACAGATTTTCCTCTTAAATGGGGTTGCGAAGGTCAGATGGCAGTCGCTTCGTATAAAAATCAGGTGATCAGCCACATCGGGTTGAATCAAGTGCCGACCCCAACAATGTATGGGATAAGGCCAGGGAGATGATGATGTGGCTAAGATGAAATTCAATGACATATGCCTGAAATGGCGACGGGCTGACTATCTGACACGTTGGCACCAAATCCTCTTTAGTGAACGGTTGCCGTTGTAGCACATCTATAACCCTTCGAGAAGGTTTTTCTCATCCCTTAACTTACCAATGCAGTTCCTGGGACCAGATCCGAAGGGCAGGTAGGTCATAGGGTGGATCTTGTGCCTGTTCTCTGGCGAGAAGCGTTCAGGATCGAACTTCAAGGGGTTGGGGAAGTAGGCTGGGTCTCGGTGGAGAGCGAATGTTGGTATCATTACTGTTTCACCTTTGCGAACCTGTGGATTTATTGTTTTAACTATATTAATTGTGACTGACTGATTGATTATAGGATCAGGAACAGCACAATAGGCCTAGCTTTGACCATGAAGACACTACCTACCAACCTACTTGATGCGATAAAAGTAAATAATGGTCTCCCGCGTTTTACAGACTGACAAAATAAATTTTCTTAATATGTACATGAACACTAAGACCAATTACATTATGTTAGCATTAATTTGTCATAAAACGCATTTAAGTTTAATTTACATTTAGTACACGTCAAGAATATCATTTTATTTCCCACGAAAATGCCACATTCCTTCTTCATATGATTAAACATTTCTGAATTTCAACTTACAATGAAATCTTCTTTGGCTTTGGAGTTGGGTTTGCCCAAGTTGTAGTCCTTGACACACTGCCTGTCCAGACCAATCGCTGGAGGCCACTTCCTCAGGACCTCTGCCACAAAAGTCATAATGAGGATGATTTATTTATACAAGGTGCTGATGTAGAACACAATTTAGAATGGAGGCAAGTACCTATTATGTTGATAAAACTACTTAGGCAGTACTATACTTTCAAGAAAGTACTCGACGATCTAGATACCGAAAGCAGTGCTAGTTATTGTCTGTAATCTGTCACCAAAACTCAGGTACAACATTACATTGTCTTGTCTTTACATTGTCTAATTTTTTTCTTAGATGCATGCAAGCTCGTAGTTAAATGGGAATTCGAGGACCTTTTATGTGACTGCTTTTATGAAAATTACATGAATGAACATTTTCAAATCTTACCTGAGATACACATGTCCAAATATGGCAAACTCTGAACGGAGCTGTAGTCAAACTTGCCACCATTCTTGTCATCATTCTCCTTGATCTCCTGGTACAACCTCTGCTGGATGTCAGGGTTCCACGCCAGCTCGTGGAGCAGGAAGGTGGAGGCTGAGGAGATGGTCTCGAAACCAGCGATGAAGAACAGAACTGCTTGAGCGACGAGGTCGATGTCAGACCAGTCTGCGGAGTACAAGAAAACCAATATCATAGACTATGCTTAAAATTCGGCTAAAAATGTGGCGTAGAGGAGCGCTATTGTATTTTCCTTCGGTCACGAGAGATTACTTTTAAGAGATATTAAGACAGAGATGCCTATACTAATATTATAATGTGGAAAGGTCTCTAATATAATACAGAGGAAATATTTGTTTGTTACGAATAGGCTCCGAAACTACTCGACGGATTTGGATTTTAAAAAATCTTGCTCTAATATAATTGTAAAACATCACTGCCTAACTGAGGCTTACTAAACGAGGTTAATTAAGGGTCCTAATAAAACGTGGGCAATGCCGCACACGGACGCTAGTACATATATAAACATACCTCTAACGACATTTATTTTCCCCATATCAGATTCTTCTACAGTAGCGAAGCCAGCGTCGTCGTCCTTGCCTTTCACGTCATGTGTCAGTTTACCTGTAACATTAACAAATAATTTGTACTTAGCACATTTACAAAGTAACGCTTCTTAATTTTTAACAGAGCATACACGATCAGCCCAATTTCAGATCCCATCGTTCTTAAGTAGCAAGTTTTGCCATTAACCTTAGCCTATACTTGAATTTTTTTTAATATTTATGTCAGTGGATATAATTTATTAAATTTAAAAATGTAAATATGATGTTTAAGCGAGGACTACTTAAACTCCTCATTCACGTGAGTACCTACATTATTTTAGGTAATAAGCCATAAACACTGCTCAGGGTTACACATTTATTGGGCAGCTCACTCGATATACCTACATACTAATAATTATCTAGTGTAACCACCATTATTTTTTTGATAAAACTTATCTATCTGAAGGATACTATCTTTTTTAATCATTGTTATGAGAAAACAAAACAAAATGTAGGTTGACATAAACTAAACACATCGCAATTGAAATAATTTAACGAAAATTGAAGTAATTTATATAAATTCGCACCAGAGTGCCGAGTGCCACAGATTTGTATGTGCTCACAATAGTGTCATGTTTAGGCCGACAGAGGCGCTGTTCCGATCCTATACAAATCTGCGTTTACGTCGACGCGGTGACTTGTGACGGCGGCAGTGAAAAACTCGCACTAGGCCCTAAGTGCCCATGAACGTGACCAACACCAGTGTCCATGCGCATTTCAGACAATATAGTATATTTGCTTACCCTTCTTTGCTTCGATCAGGAGATGGATCATGTCAGGTCTGATGAAATTCCTGGCTTCCCGATCCTTGATGGTTCCGAGGACCATGTCGTGGAAAAAGTTCACAATTTCCTCGGGGAACATCTTCAAATTGAGTTTCTGGAAGATTAATGCTATTTAGATATAGAAAGGTGTTTCTGACATTCAGGTTAGGCCTCGGTCCTATTTGGCATGCTTTATAAATTTCATTAGAGATAGATGGTGCATATATCGCCGTCTCAGGTTACATCTTTTAATTGAATACTGTCTACACTTACCTACATATTTTAATTTCTCAGATCAATGCAGATTTCCTCACGATGTTTTACTTCACCGTATAGCACTCGGGCTGTGGCATCAAGTTGTTAGCAAAACTTATATAACTGGCATCGCTTGCATTGCGACTAAGTAAATTTTGTTTATCTTAATAATTCAAATGTGTGCCATAAAGCAAATAGCAACTCTAAAGCGATTTCGTAAATTCTAAAATCCACTCACCTTCACAAGAGAGGGAAAGGAAGTAAAGCCCAAGTGGAAGAGAATTCTCCTGAAACCGGGGTTAGTGATCTTGCGGCCCATCGTGTAGAATTCATTATTCTCCACCATATGAGAGTCAACCTTGAGGCCGAAGGCGCAGGTGGCGATAACGTCATTGGCATATCTGGAGGTAAGGTTCGTGGTGTCCACCTCAACGTAGCCAACTATAAGAGATACAAGAAGTGATAGATAAAACCCCTTTTTATCCTTACGTACAACGGGTCTCGAAGGTCAGATGGCAGTCGCTTCGTATAAATATCAGATGATCAGTCACATCGGGTTGAATCAAGTGCTGACCTCGACAATATATAGGATAAGGCCAGGGAGATGATGATGATGATGTACAAATAAGTTTTTAGTAGTTGGATAGGTGACAGACTGAAACTCATTCGTACTTAGGATCCCTATAGGTCCCGATCGCCAATCGTACTTCTTTGGCAATCGTTACAGGTTAGTCAGAGGCCTAGATTAATCTGACAATTCGTGTTAACTAGATAAAGTAGGTACCATTCTTGCACTTGGGGTGCAAAGGTCAGATATCGAACGGATTGTGTAAATAATCTGAAGATCAGCCACATCGGGTGAATCATAGATCGTGACAATTTGTGATCAGGGAGAATATGAAGATTGTAGGTCAACCAAAAGTAAATTCCTACCTCCAGATTCTTCAATCTTCTTAGTATAACCCTTGATCATTTGTTGTCCCACTTCCACCATCAGAGGCAGCATGCCCTTCATCTTAGAGCTGGTGAACGCAGGGCTGAGGGCAGAGCGCATCTCCTTCCATTCTTGACCTGAAAGATTATATTCATCATGTTATTTTCTGTCCCTTTTAAATTGTTAACATTATTGCCATAGAACAGGGTATCTTGAGCAAACTAGTAACCACAGAACGCTCTCAATGTTTGAAGATAATTTTATAACCTTTAGGTAAAACTTCCCAGAAGGGTCTCTGAAGGGGCAGGCAGAGGTATTAGAACGTGACAGACACTGAGTATATCTTATATGTTCGATATTAATATGCAGGCTTTATCAAGATGTTTTCCTTGTCAGTAAAACTCCTGTGAGGCTTGACTCCGATTGGTATATATAATAGGCTAAAAAAAGTGTTTCTTTTTTTAGCCTATTTTTGAATTCAGTGCTTTAAATTTTAATGATATAAAAATAATCACCTTTAAGCGAGAAGAGATTTCTTCCAAAGAAAGGATCAACATCCTTATCCGTCAAATTTTGATGATCAAAGAAGTGCTCAAAGTCCTTGACTGTGACTTTCTTGATGAGTTCAAGGTCACGCAGGATTATTGATGGCTTGATGAACTCGAAACGGCCGATGAATCTTAGGAGAAAATGTTTGTATCAATTTAGAACATAATGATATGTGAGATCAATAAAGTATTTGATCTTACAAAATTGTTTCTAAGAAAAGAGGATCGTTGGACTAAAGACTTATATGAATATATATTGAATGAGATATAATTTTCGGACCGAAAATCTGTTGGCTTATTTTTGTCACATTGAATAAGAAAGAGTAACTTTCAAACTGAATTAATAAAAATAAAAGAAAAAAGGATTAGTATTAACATTAAGATAGTTATGAAGCTCTAGTGTCCCTCTACGCTCCACAGGGCCTCAACGTTTATCTGTGTGCATACCTTTCATCGCTAAACGTGTGGTAAAGTTTCTGTACGTCTGTGGCGACATGATCCTTGCGCAGCACGATGTTGCTGACATTCCCGATCAGAGGCAGCGGCTTGTAGTTCTTCACTCCATAGCGGCTGAACCTGGAGTACGCGTTGCGGAGGTACAGCACCACGACGGCTGCGAAAACTCCGAGCCAGATCACGAACAACATCGTCTGTCCAAAATTAAAAATTGGGATTGAGTTCTAACGACCCTTGGGTCCGACCATGAACTCTTATTGCAATGATAGTTCAGCTGTGCGACAGTGACAGATGCATGTATACACGCCATATACATCTGTCTCATTATATGTGTCAACCTATCATGGCAGTAAGAGCTCATGGTAAGGCCCCAGTTGGCTTGTTCACAGACATCCATGTATTTATTACCACCACGGCTTTTTTCTATGCTACTCTGATCCACTCTGCCATGTAGAAGCGAAGCGTGAGGATAATTTTAATTTGTCTACCTAGAAACTTTAAATATGACTGTGGTTTTGCATATTTGTAAATCAAAAGCTTTGAGAACACGACCCTGAGTCTTTTCAGTCAAGGATTATTTTCATTTACTGTGTTTGAGTTTTCAGTTTATCAAGTGTAATAACAGCTGTGTAAACATTGTTTAAATGACAACAAGCACGCGAGCAGCCGTTCAAAACCTTCTTGGACATGAAAAGTAGCATCGCTAACCTTGAATATCTACTCAGACACACAATATGCAGAGGGCCTAACGCGAGTTTTTCACTGCCATGCCGCTATCACAAGTCACCGCGTTGATGTAAACGCAGATTTGTATGGAATTGAAAACGTTACGATTTATTTTTACACGATTTTATTAAAACATCTACCTGTACACTCCGGTTTCCTTACGATGTTTCTTTCTCTGTTTTAAGTACATAGCATTGGACTTAAGGACTGAATTAAAAAATTTTTTTCTGAAGACTTAATTTAGAATTTATTAGGCAACTCAAACTTTGAAAAAACCAAGCTTTGATATTTCTCAATGCTGTCAAAATCTGTTGAATTATTTTCGAGCATCAACCAAACATAATATTATTAGAATAATAATCACGTCTAACGTAAAGTACACTTACTTCTAACTACAAATATATTATAGGAACCAAGTATTCCGCACAACACAACCTGCCTACGCAAACATTAATAGAACATTGATTTCGTAGAGGTATATATAAGTATGTATACAACAGATAAGCCTAGCAGATCTACAGGTATTATAATTTTTTTTATCATCGTTACAAACATCATGGTGACTAGGTGTTTTTTTATCACATCGATCCTTGGAAGATAAAAAACGGAAATGAGATATGTAATAGGCGTTGCTCTGTAAGATAATGATATAAATAATGAGATGTTTTACTTAACGGAACAACGGAAGCTGTATGCGTTTGGCATAAGACGTTTTTAGAATTTGTGTGTTATAATTTTCCTCATTGTTCCGGGTTTTTCGCATTTAAAATGTATAACATAGCAGAAGAAGGTAGGTGGGAAGAGACCGGTAGGCCGGAGGAGGAAGTCGTGGCTGCGCAATATCCGCGAGTGGACTGGCATCAGCAGTGCTGCTGCACTCTTCCGCCTCGCGAAGGATAGACAGAAGTTTTCCGAACTGACAGCCAACCTTCAATAGCTGGAGAGGCACTACAAGAAGAAGAACATAGCAGGCTCTTCCTTAGATTTGTTTCATGGCGTTTCGTGGCGTAGGCTGCTGGCCTTATATTTTTATGAGAGATTAGCAGATGCAGAGCTACTAAGACCCAAAGAAAATGTTAATCCAATCTCAATGCTTTTTTCTACATAAAATAGAATATAATATGGATAGTGAAGTGTAAAGAATCTAGAACTCATAGAAATTTTGGAAAAAAAAACAGTATTTATTTTATTGAACGATGTCTTAATGTAAGCTGAAAGTTCTAAATTGTATTGTTGTTTGAAAATGAAAAACATTTATTCAGTTTAGGCCCTGGTAAGGCACTTATGAAAGTCGAGAATTTACCACCGGTTCGGAAACTAGCCTTCTGAGAAGAACCGGCAAGAAACTCAGCCAGGCATCATGTACATATCATCGAAACAATATAAATCATCATTTAGTTTGCTTTATAAATCCTGGTATGAGGATATAATAGCACTATATACAATATACCTACATTCATATTATTGTCATCAATGTATCATAAGAATCGCACAATTTAATAATTGTGTTATACAATTGTTATCAATATGATATCATCTGATAAGGGATCCTCGTATAATATGATATCATCTGATAAGGGATCCTCGTATAATATGATATCATCTGATAAGGGATCCTCGTATAATATGATATCATCTGATAAGGGATCCTCGTATAATATGATATCATCTGATAAGGGATCCTCGTATAATATGATATCATCTGATAAGGGATCCTCGTATAATATGATATCATCTGATAAGGGATCCTCGTATAATATGATATCATCTGATAAGGGATCCTCGTATAATATGATATCATCTGATAAGGGATCCTCGTATAATATGATATCATCTGATAAGGGATCCTCGTATAACCGTCAATAAACAATGTTTTAGTTAAGTTATCACTGATCAGTGTTGGAAACTATTTTGTAATAATATTTGCTATTTATGTCTTTTGTCTTTATTCTTACTCTTCACTTGTCAACAGTGGTCAAATAAAACATTGTAATGTCAGCTGTTTCACTGCACTCTATCTCTTTTAATCTTATTATACGCTATCGTCTACAATCAGGGTCTGAATTGTCTTCATATAAGGTCGGCCATGAAAGATTAGGCCTCAAAATAAAAGAATCCCAATTGAAATTGTAAAAATCTATACATCATCATCATCTCCCTGGCCTTAATCCCATGTATTTGGGGTCGGCACTTGGTTCAACCCGATGTGGCTGATCACCTGATTTTTATACGAAGCGACTGCCATCTGACCTTCGCAACCCCTTTTTCGAGGAAAATCGGCAATCTGGGTTAAAACAGTTGTCAGACTCTCTTAGGCCTCTGACTGACCTGTAACGATTGCCAAAGATGTTAAATTGGCAACCGGGACCGACAGCTTAACGTGCTCTCCGAGGCACGGAGGGAACTCGGGCGGTCACCCATCCAACTACTGGCTAGGCGTATGGTTGCTTAACTTCGCTGATCGAATGATATGCGCAATAGCAACTGTGCCACGAGCTCCTCCAAAATAAAAAGTAAAAATCTATACATACAGATAAATAAAATTTAAGTGTCTGTTTGTTCCAAAATAATAGCTTTTCACTAAATGCATATTGTTACACGGAGTAACTTAGGCTACTTTTATTTTAAAAAAGTGTAAGGTTTTCGCGGAACACTTTTAATATTGTTAAGTGGTTAGATTGATCGCCTGCAGTTCTCATTTCACTGATCTGCTCGACTAACGCTTTTTTTTTCAAAAAACGTTTGTTCTGTCACACAGTGTTTACTATTAATAGTGATGTCAAGCTAGTCTACCTATTAACGCGGCATTTTACACACACATACACATCACATTATAATTTAGTCGATTATTTATGGTATTTATACATTTTCTCCTCCCTACCATTATTTTTGAGATTGGTGTTGCTAAGTTGGCAACACGAAGGATTTTTGGCGGGAATGGAAAAACGCGCGGTCGGCCGACAAGCTCAATATTATAAATTCACAAAAAGTGGTTCCTGATGCGGCAAAGGAGTGAGTTTAGGGTATAATTTATCCCTGTATTTGTCTATTTATATAATTACACTCAATATCGGTGAATGACGAAATAAACAACATAAAAATACAGTCCACTAATTTAAGCGGCGTAGAAGGGAAACTCTGATGTTTTTAAACTAGGATTCCCATACACACAGATATCGCGAATTTTTGGATGAAGAAGAGCATCATGAGAAAACATAAATACGCAAAAAAGAAACCAATGATGGAAAAATATGGATTACGGTTTTCGAAAAACAAATGCATGAATAATCTATACTAATATTATAAAGCTGAAGAGTTTGTTTGTTTGTTTGAGCGCTCTAATCTCAGGAACTAATGGTCCGATTTCAAAAATTCTTTCAGTGTTGGATAGTCCATTTATCGAGGAAGGCTATAGGCTATATTTTATTCTCATAAAAATTAGGGGTCCGTAAGTAAATTGCAATTTTGTAACATAAGGAGTAAAATCGAAAACCTAATTATGCGTACGCTGCAAAAACTATTGACAATAGAACAAAATTATGTACTACGGGTTTGTAGGTCTTATTAAGATCTACAAAAAAAGTCCGCGAGAGCATATATCTAACTATCTTAGTTTTGTCACAATAACCGCTTTTATGTTCATAAAAATATTAAATCGTCGTTAAAATATTAAATCGAAGAAAGAAACTACGTTAAATGTGTATCTTAATATTAATCCATACG
This sequence comes from Watsonalla cultraria, assembly GCA_964035505.1. Classification (NCBI taxonomy): domain Eukaryota; kingdom Metazoa; phylum Arthropoda; class Insecta; order Lepidoptera; family Drepanidae; genus Watsonalla; species Watsonalla cultraria. The sequence continues at coordinate 11,338,854 of OZ037722.1, read as the reverse complement.
CAAATTGAGCATTATGCTATCAAGGGTATTCATGTAGAAGTAAAATACCGTTTGTTTTATTCCAATCGGACATTTGGTTTAGAAATTATCACGAGTATAAAAACGAAAAAAATGAGTTATTTGCTAAAGAGTTTTATCAACACGTCTCTTTATTCCGGGTAATCTCTGCACCGGCTGGACCGATTTTAACGGGACTTTCACTGGCAGATAGCTAATATTACAAGGAGTGTTTTAGGTTAATTTAATTTAATAAACGGCCATGAAATTAACTCTACGCGGGTGAAACCGCGGGGCACAGCTAGTAGCTGTATAAATTTGAAATTGTAAGGAAAGAGAAGATATTTCAGATCGAAGTGCCCAGTACGACATAACGCCAATTCCATATGTAAAGATATGTCTTAGATGTAGGTAATGCATAGGCAGTGTCTAAGACGATGAATACACGATATCAAGGTTCGACGGACTCCTCTTTGGTGAAAATGGGACTTGTAACTCGGTGTCTCTTTAGTGACCTTTGAAAGAAGATTTAGAAATTATGATGAGATAGCTAAAATTTATGTTTTTAGTAAATATGAAATATTCAGCATGAGAAAGCAATTTGAATACCAATGCGTAAGATAAGATACACGTTAGTCAGCATGAAGTAGCAATAATGGATAGAGATATCTTTGCTACCACAGTAATCTTAGATTAACTTCGGCTATTGGTGACCGATTGTAATAAATTTTATACTTACTCTGAGATAACTCTGAGAATTAAAACTTTCCCATTTCTATTAAGAACTAGCTGGGCCCCGCGGTTTCACCCGCGTAGTGGCGGAATGAGAAAAAGGCCTAATATGTTTTCTATATAAAGATAGCCTAAAACACTCCTTGAAATCAGCTATCTTCGAGTGAAAGTCCTGTTAAAATCCATCTAGCCGCGTGATGCCGTGACGAAGGGAAATGGGGATTCATTTTAATATATTAGATAGATAGTATTGTATGGTGCTCGCAAAGCCAAGGGCATCACGTGCTTTTTGCTAAAGGTTTGTATGTGCCCATAACTATCCAAGGTTTTTAAAATATACCTGTATGGGTGCTATTTAGAAGGCACTGATTTTAATGCAACAATTTTTAGTTTTAACATCTGGTGTAAAGGCATAATCTTTTTAAATGGAGCAAGTGTAGGCTAAAGTAAGATCCTTTCATCTCGTTATATGTTTCATTGGCACAGTGATTTCATTAATCTAAATATATATAACTCAAAGGTGACTGACTGACATAGTGATCTATCTACGCACAGCCCAAACCACTGGACGGATCGGGCTAAAATTTGGCATGCAGGTAGATGTTATGACGTAGGCATCCGCTAAGAAAGGATTTTGATTAATTCTACCCCCAAGGGGATAAAAAAGGTGTTGAAAGTTTGTATGAAACTTTGTCAATTTTAAACCGATCGGGCTGAGACTTTGCATGCATAATCTTTATATATAAAAATTAATGCCCATTGCCCTTGGTCACGGCATCACGCGTAAACGGCTGGATGAATTTTAACGGGACTTTTACTGGCAGATAGCTGAAGGTTCAAAGAGTGATTTAGGCAAATTTTATTAAAAAAACAGTATAAAACTAAATCTACGCGGGTGAAACCGCGGGGCACAGCTAGTTTATTTATAAAAAATATTAGGGTGCCGTAAAATTAAGCATGAAACTGAATCTATGCGGGTGAAACCGCGGGGGCACAGTGCCTATAAGGTTTATAAGGCAGTGACGCTTTGACGATGCTTGCTTTTGTGGGCAGTTTGGCGGAATAGTTTGACCACGAGGGAACTTTCAGTTCCTGCCAGGGTGTGCTTTTACTGCCATCTAGTTTGATACTGTAGAACTATTTAGCTGAGGTGATATAACAGGAGGTAAATATTTCTTTTTTCTTTTTGCTGAGTAGCTTGCCAGGTTCTTCTCAGTAAAAGCAACATTCCGAACCCGGCGGTAACATCATTGTTAAAAGATTAATCAAATAGAGATATTCTTATTGAGAATTTTTACTAAATTGTTGTTTCTGATGAAAAGAAAAGAAATTATTATGTAGGTAGCTGTGCAGTCATTTTTGGGTTAAAGTAACTAAAATAAAATACAAATGTTGCACATGTTTAAAATTTTTAGGGATCCTAATTTCGGTCTAATATCAGTTTACAACTACATAGCATCAAAATTTTTAAAAATATCAAAAAATTTTATGGGGAGTCAGTATCATCTGAGCAACTTACGTATTGTTTGCTAGCGACATCTATAGACGAGTAGCCGTAACACAATTAATTCTTCCGAAATGGTATAGATGTCACTTTTTATGAATATTTTAAATATTATCTTTATCTTCTGTACATAATTCGTAGATATAATAATAATATTTAGTCTGTTTGAGCGGATCATTTTTATAAATTACGTGACGGATCTTGATTTGAAATGAAAATATATTGATCGTTTTCTAATAGCCTTAAAAATCGCAAGTAACCGTAGGGCGGGAATTCGTAAAAACAATAAACAATAATATCATGATGTTCAAAAGTCTTCCATCATCTACACATTTTTGATTTAATTGTAATAATGTTAATGTGGGGTGTATCACTATGCTGATACTGTCATCATCAACATGGGCCACTTCATCTTATCAGATGATTGTTGCAGTGCTGTGTCCTATGTCACCTACTGCATCATAGTTCTCTCAGGCATTATATAATGCTACATAGAAACACTAGAAATCGAAAAAAATATAGAAGAGTAACAAAAACCCCACAGAGAAATGAAGTGGTCCGCAGTGATTAAATAAAAGCAGTGTCATAGTGTCCGTCACCAGAATTTGATTGGAGGATGTCCACCCATCTCTAGCCTGTGTCACTGAGGACGGCCCTCGATAGTGGTGCAAGTCACAGGAGACCTACCAATAAATAACCACCAACCTTACTACAAAACATCGTTTAGAAAATTCTATCTCTTCTCTATCTCTATTCATTATTCTCTTATGATATGGATTTAAAAAGCGGCTGCACATATTTTTAGGCCGCGTGTAGTCTAGTCTTGGTTTAAATCATCTTTTGTAATAAAAGGTATTATGTTCGGACATTATTAGGTGAATACAGCCATCTAGTGCCAAACTGAGCAAAGCTGTACTACATAAGTACCAGACAATAGATGAATACAATTAACCCGGGTTTGGTCAGTCTTCGCTTAAACCATGTTTTGTAATAAGGGGCGGGACATTAACCCTCCCGCCTTCTTTGCCTTTGGTAGGTATCGTAAACTTCGGAGGCCAACTATTATCGTTTAAGCCAAAATTAAATGTCAAAACTCAGAAGTCCTTAATACGCTCTGCTTAAATCGATGATGGTAGGCCCCTTGGACGTTTTCCAAATCTAAGCTTATCGCTATCGCTTATCCCTCAGTCGCACGCTGTCTATCTCCGGCTGATGTTGATGGATTATCTTCAGGTAAGTCTGTAATCCGTTAAGCATTCCGCGTAATTTTTTCACCTGCTCTAGCTATTACGAGTCTCGAGGCCTACTAATCGATTGACGAAATTCAAATCCTATTAATATTATAATTTTACCGCAACAATTTTATCATTCATTAATGCCGAAGGGTCGCCGTCTGTTCTGTCGTATTGTTTCAATGAATAATTTGATGTTTTGGCTAATTCGTTGAGTCGACTTTATTTAAATTTAGTGTATAGATAGCTTAGATTCTGAGACGGTTATCGTCTGTTCAAGTTCGTAAGGTGTTTAGGTAAATTTGCACAGCATTGTCCTGAAAACGATTTTTAATTATTAGACATGATAGGAGTAAAACTTAATAGGAGAAAAAAACCTACAATAAAACATTTTATTTTATGAAACACAAAATATAAAAACGTAATACTAAGAATATAACTCTTAGATGACAAAACAATATTTAAAGTTTTCAATTCTTCCAAAGTCTTGACAACTCTAATCCTAATTCCTAATCTTGAAGTTGAGCCAATGGCCTCCTTCCAATCTAATGTTGAAGTTGTCTTTACTCAGCGTGGCGGGGATGGTGGTCTTTTCATTTGGTGACACCTCGAAGTGCTGGAGAACTTGGTACGCCAGGATTTTCAACTCACAGAGAGCAAATCTGGAACCTTTATTTTAAGAATAACATTAGTAAATGACAACCGCTAATCTACACTAATGTTATAAAGAGGAAAGATTTAATTGTTTGTTTGCATTGAATAGGCTCCGAAACTGCTTGACCGATCTCGAAAATTCTTTCAGCAATAGATAGCTACATCATCAGCGAGTAGCATTGGCTATATTTTATCCCTATACTTCCACGGGAACGGAAACTACGCGGGTGAAACCGCGTGACGTCCGCTAATTTTAAATATTCTAATGGCCCTTCAATCATGACCGTACCAACTCATCGCACGGTGATGGAATTGCATCCATAGCACCCTAAGCATAGGTTTGAAAATGTTTTAACGCTGATGATTTCTAGTGCGTAATGTTGTTGTTGAAAATGTGCTGACTATCTTTCTAATATAAGCTGCCTCCGAAAAAGTATTAAAACCTAGTTGGGGCTGATACCCAAGATACAAATAAAGATTAAGATTGGGTTCAGAAAACAGTGAGTAGTCAAGCTAATGGGCCAAAATTATTGATCCAAGTTTAAGATTCGCCACCAAGTCAACATCCTCTTAAAAACGGATAGGGCTTATCTTAGAAAGTGCTTTGTCCCTGCAGAGAGGAGTGAAGTCATTATTCTGCCTACAGTGGATCTATTTCGACCTTCATAATCTTTGGCTCTCACTCAATCATTCATTCAAGTCGCTAAGGCGGGAGATACCCTCAGTATCAGCTATGCTTAGAATGTTTGATAAGGTATTAGAAAAAAGCCTCACCAATGCAGTTCCTAGGCCCCAGTCCGAAGGGCATGTAAGTGAAGGGCTTGATGTTGTGCTTGTTCTGCTCGGAGAATCGCTCGGGGTCGAACTTGAGGGGGTCGGGGAAGTAGTTCGAGTCATGGTGGATGGCCCAAATGGGGATCATAATTGCTTTTCCTTTTTGTACCTGGAAGAAGAATATTAAGAAATGACGGACTCTCTCTATCACGTTAACGCTTAATCATCTTCGGTGAAATGTTGGTGTTATTGTGACAACACCTCTGCTCACAGCTTTGGGGAACTTTCTGGGATGGCGTGAGTATAATTATTGATTTATTAATTCTTATGATGACACAGGGATTTCATTCTTTATACTATACAGTGACACTTGATGTTACAATCATTAATGACTGCAGTAACCGCTTACCATCAGGTGGACTAAATGTTCGTTTCTCGCCTTAGAAGTAAGAAAAAAAATTATGGTTTACTAATACATACAATAACGTCTTCTTTTGCATCAGAGTTGGGTTTCCCCAAATTGTAGTCCTTGTTGCACATCCTATCGGTGGCAACAGCTGGAGGCCATAGTCTTAATAATTCTGAAATTATTTAGGTTATTTCATTCACCTGCATAGCCTTTTTTATTGTAAATTGCTTATTGCAAGTGAAAGTCTGCCGAATTTGTCTGAGCTTGCACAGATAAGATTAGCTGGATCAATCAGACGGACATTCAGATTAATTATAAAAGTTACTTCAGGGACGATACTTACTTGAGCACTTAGCAATAACTTATTTTTTGTCATTACAAATCATTACTTATTTTTTTTGTAATTATTACTAATGTATATAAAATATTCATCTCGCGGTGTTTGTTACCAAACTTTTCCAAAGCGGTTAGCGGTTTTAATGAAATTTTGTGTGCATATAAAAGGGTGGGTATGAAAATCTAATTTTCATACCCCTACATAAAATATAAATACAAATTTTGCCGCGCCCAGCTAATATTTATATAGATTTAGATCCCATCAACCAACCTGATACCACCATATCCATGTACGGCAGATTCTGTATGGTATTGTAATCAAATTTCCCGCAGGTCTTAGCATCGTTCTCCCGTATCTCTTCTACCAATTTCTCCTGGATGTCAGGGTTCACGGCCAGCTCGTACAACAGGAACGACATCCCTGATGATATTGTCTCAAAGCCAGCGATGAAGAACAGCACTGCTTGGGCTACTAGGTCATCATTAGACCAAGCTGGAAGGTAACAGGCAAACCTTTTTTGTAACCTGACTAAGTATGGATCCATTATTTTTATCTTTTCGTCTACAGGGATTTAAATCCTTGGCAGAAGGTTTACCTGCACAAATCCATCAGGAAAAAAAAATGTCACACAGACAAAACTTCTTTCACATTGTTTAATCTCTTCTTAAATAAATGCAGGCTCTCGCCTTTATAAGCAACTGTTTTTAAAAAATTACTGGTGGCCGACCATTATCAATATAGCAGTGGCGCCTTATTTTAGAATCACAAAATGAAGCCAAATTTAAGAAGTTCTTGATACGCTCTGCTTAAACCGATGATATGGTACCGGTGGTAGGCCCCCTGGTCTAGATGGGTGCTTTAAGTGTAAAACTCTCTACACTTGAACGTCTAGATGCAATAGAGATTTGTACTCACTGCGTGTAACAGCCTTCCTGCCAACGTTAGACTCTTCAACTGTGGCGAATCCAGCGTCATTATCGTTCGATGCCTTCTCGTCGTGAGTAAGTCGTCCTGAACATCGATAGAAGCTTTGAAAAGAGACAATCTTAAATTTTTGGAGAGGTAGGCAAACATTTTCCTTAGGTATTTCCCAAATTCGGAGCTGCCCGACTGGGGACTGTACACCTTACAGAATACGGTGATCTGGCAGTGAGTAATGAAGCCAGTTCTCCATGGAGGGGAGAAGAGCAGTGGAATTGACGTGCTCTTATAAAGTCATCATGGCATTCAAATTAAAATATAAATATTCTATAGAACTGAAGGAATGAAACACAAATTAGGTAATTCTTGAGATGGTTGACCAAATAAAATAAAATATTATTTTGCGGACTGAATAGCAAGCTCAAAAGACCAACCTTTCTTAGCTTCCATGAGCAGATGTATCATGTCAGGCCTGACGATGTGCCTCGTCTCTCTATCCTGCATAGTGTTCAGGACGAGGTTCCTGAAGAACTTCTTCACTGTTTCGGAGAATAATTGAAAATTCACGAGCTGCAACATTAAAAAGTAGTATTGAAAATAGTTCGATATTTAAAGTAAGATTGATAGTGGTTCTCTGAATTCATTTTGAATAAAACTGAGTCTGTGGCAATCAACCACAAAATGTTTGGATCCTAATATTCTTGGTTTCATTGCCCTTAGATGAAGTCTGCATCGCATTCCAGTCATTTGAGTAGAAGTGTCAACAGTTACTACGCCTACAATGTGTGGAAAATATGTATGCATAAAATTTAAGGGTAGCTTTACGTTTAGTTAAAAAAAACATGGGAAACTAAATACGTACAAAATTTAAAGACCATAAGTGGATATTAAATTGCGCAATTTTCACTACATAGAACAACGCGAAAAGCTGACATTGTGCTTGAAGATTGCTAAATATAGTCTGATCTAGCTATCAATGTTACACGAAAAAAGCTAATAAGTTATCAAAAAAAGTCCTACCTGCCTTCAAATAAAGAAATTGTAGAGAGTAGGGGTTTTATTTTGGTCCTTACCTTCGTTATTCTAGGAAAGCAGGCCATAAAGAAGAACATAAGAAACTGGCGGAATTTGAAGGTAGCCGCAGTCTTGCCCATCTCATAGAAGTCGTTGTTCTCATCATTGTGCGAGTCCACTTTGAGACCGAAGGCACAGGAGGCGATGACGTCATTGGCGTACCGTGACGTCAGGTCCTTACAGTCCACGTTAAGATATTCCGCTGGCGAGAAAAATGTAATCTATACATCAAGGAATATTTTTTTTCTGGACCTATTAAAAAAAATCTTTCATATTTGAATGTTACATTAGTACTGATTAATGTAGGCTATATTTTATCCCCGTACACCCACGGGAACGGGAACTACGCGGGTGAAACTGCGTGGCGTCAGCTAGTTGCATATACGAGTACATCAGTATTTGTCACAGTGACTTTTTTCTAGAGAAACAGCTCTCAATCATTTAACACACACGAGGGGCCTATAATCATCGATATAGCACGTCTTACTGAATTCTAAGAAGTTCTAAATAAGTACGTTTTGCTTAAACCGATGATGGTAGACCTCTAGTTTATTGTAGAGGTTGAGAATATATACACTTGATTTGAAAATTTTGGGTGGGACTTTTAAGTCCCGTATGTATGTATGTTTGCATAAAAGGCGAAATGTGGATGTACTACATACACTTCGGGGAATAGAAGCGTGTGCTCGTAAAAAACATTCTAGATTTTTTACGCATACTAATTCTTCTGCCTTTATACACCATATTCATATTCACTCCCTTTCTAACTACATAATCGACTTTCTATCAATTTTTCCTCACCCCCAGAAGCCTCCAGCTTATTCTTCAGCGCCTTTGTCATCTGATTCCCAACTTCCACCATGAACGGCACCATCATCTTCATCTTGGAGCTGGTGAATGCTGGACTTAGGGTCGAGCGCATGTCCTTCCATTCTTGACCTGACATTAGAAAGAAAATTTTTGATAATGTTCTTAAGATAGCTGTTTTCCATCAACTGCTTGGAATTTTTGGGTGCAATTACTACTTTTCGCCGATTATTCTGAAATGGTCATCCATGGATATTGGTATAACGTTCGAAAAAATTTAAAGGAACTGTTGGAGAACTAAATTGTCATAATTCCCAAATATAATACTCGTAATAACCTAATCACCTGGACTTCTTGATTTCATAATAACTTAGACAATTTCAGAAGACAGTCTGATCTTTTATATAAAATTTCTGTAATCGATGCCCAACTATCATTGTCACTTATTGTCATTGAAATGATACAAAGTTCATTGACACTTCTAATATAAAACAAAGGAATACTATTTCTCGGTAAAAGCTTAGACAACGATATCGAAATCTCAAACCAAAGTGATTAGTTTGATTACTGATAACACTATAAACGATGAGACGCTATCTGCTTTAAACATCAAGTATTTTGTTGATATCAACTATAAGAGTATTACACTTGAGGTTCATTATTATTGGTATTATTTACTTTGAGAGATTCGTGTAGATAATATATCTTATTGATTATAAATACAAAGATATCAGGTATAATGGGAAGTCCCGTTTGAATCTGGGGATCGTACATCTTTCAGAACATTGCAGCCAAATAATGATAGCTTTGAGTAGGTCGTGTTATTTTCTAGCATTGTATTATAATAAGAGGAGCTCGTGGCACAGTTGCTATTGCGCATATGATTCGATCAGCGAAGTTAAGCAACTAGACGCCTAGCCAGTAGTAGGATGGGTGACCGCTCGAGTTCCCTCCGTGCCTCGGAGAGCACGTTAAGCTGTCGGTAACGGTTGCCAATTTAACATCTATGGCAATCGTTACAGGTCAGTCAGAGGCCTAAAAAGTCTGACAACTGGTTTAACCCAGACTGCCGATTTTCCTCGAAAAAATCTGGTGATCAGCCGGGTTGAATCAAGTGCTGACCCCAAATACATGGGATAAAGGCAAGGGAGATGATGTATTATTTTATCCTTTTACTTCATCTACTAAAAATACTAAAAGGAACAAATTAAAAATATCTCCAATTGATTAGACTTCTTCGTCAAAGAGTGCATCTCATCCTACATCGAAATCACATGATTATACATACACTATAAATGTAACATGAAGTTCTGAAGCTTGCTTTTACTGAGGAAACCCCAACACACTCAGTAATTATTCTCTTCAAAAAGATTAAAATTAAATTTAGTTACTGTTCTACTTAACCCGGTCTTGCTTTTGACTTGTCCCTCTAGCGTAATATGTTCAAAAGTACTTTCATCTTTATCATTAACTAGATAAGATTCACCTTTCAATGAGAACAAGTTCCTCCCGAACAGGTTATCATGCCGATCATCAGCCATCGTTCTGTGATCAAGGAAGTACTCGAAGTCTTTGACTGCCACCTTCTTCACCAGCTCAATGTCTCGAATCATTGTCACTTCATTCATAAACTCGTATCTACCGACGAATCTGAGGACAATGATTATTTCATAAAAGTCTGCTTTATACATACGTGCATGTATTCCCCGTAGGGGTAGGCAGAGGTGTTATAATAACAACACCCACTTTTCACACAAGATGATGAACTGCCTGAGTGACAAATGGTGAGTCTATCGCCGTTTCAGGCACTTTACCTACATATGTCTGAGAAGTAATTCAAATACGTGTGTATAGTGCCTGAGACGTCAATAAACTCACCATCTGTCACGTTGTCACTTAATCAAATGCGGTGTAAAGTGGGCGTTGTTATTACAACACCTCTGCCTACCCCTTCGGGGTATACAGGCGTGAGTATATGTGTGTGTACAAAAAAAAATTGTGTAATATTTTAAATTTTCTTTCAGTATCATTAAAGGTCACTACACCGGATAGTATTTTTTATTATCGTGACCCCTGTATCGGCTCGGCGTGATAACTTCTAATCTAAACAACTTAATATTTCGTCCAACGATAATGACATAAATTTTAAAAGTCACGATGTTTTATTTATCGCGTATCAATATTATTGAATTTCCTTTATTTTTAAACTTTATCAATCTTAATTGAATGTTAAGTATGTAAATCTTATATAAAAAATGAATCCCCATTTCCCTTGGTCACGGCATCACGCCTAAACGGCTGGACCGATTTTAACGGGACTTTCGCTGGCAGGTAGCTGATGTTTCAAGGAGTAACTTAGGCTACTTTTATTTATTGAAATATTAGGGTTCTGCGACCATAAGGATGAAACTAAATCTACGCGGGTGAAACCGCGGGGCACAGCTAGTTATATATACAAGGAACAGTAATTTAAAATTATAACAAGTAGGTAGAAAACTTTGCCAAAATCGGTGTCCAGCACATTTGCTATTCCCATACTGATAGAAAATTTGAATTCTCTTGGTAATTTTTTTGAATAATATTATTTTATAGGAACAATAAATTATCTAAAGACTGTGCTAATCTCACGCCTTCCTAGATGGGTCTTTGAAGGGGTGGGCAGAGATGTTAAATCTCTATTTTATTTGTTAGTTGCGATTATAATGGTGTTATTATATGGTGATTTTGGTATGAATGTATACTTCCGGAGTCCCATACACAATCACAATGTGATCATCAAAAAGTCAAAAATAGTAACTCAATTTGTTTTGTACTCTTTACTCTACTCTTTATTTGTAACTTCTGTGTCATTTCATGAATAAAACCTTTATTAAACTTATCTTGTTTTCTATTTGCCTTTACTAAACTCATCCTTTAGATAGCAGCTTTTAGATTTAGATTCTAATTGACAACTATCAGAGGCCATACCGTGACCTCTTATTGCTACGTTAGTTTAACTCTTATTATGAGACAGATGTATATGACGTGTATAAGTCTGTCACTGTCACATAGTGGAGCTATGATGGCAATTACAGCTCACGATAAGGCCCCTGTGGTCTAAAATACCCTTGAAACGAATTATATTGGCGTGTATTGTCATAAAGACCACACAATTTGTAGTGAAGTTTCCATCAATTGTCCAGGCACGTGGAGGAGCTGACCTTGAGTTGATCTGACGAATTGGGCTTAATTTAAACGTTTACATTGCTTATCTTACTATTGGGCACGTGTTTGCTCTTTAAAGTGTCACAGATTCGATCCCCGCGTCAGGACAAATATATGCTGAATAATTGTATCTGCAGTCTGGTACAAACTCTTCTTCTCAGACTTAGAAGTTACTTAGAAATGAATTTAGGAGACTTGATTAAGGAGCTCTCAAAACGCCTTACCATAAGCTCTTATTGACACCATAGTTCCACTGTGTGACAGTGACAGTGACAGACGTCATAAATATATGTCTCATAACTTAAACTATCATGGGAATAGGAGGTCTTACCTCGGTCAGAAGATCAGTAGGTCCAAAACGGCCACTTTGGGATAATCATAATGTGATCCGAATATGATTCAGGAATGATTCATATATCGCAATTCACCTGTTTCACACTTTCCTATGAAGATTCCTAAAATGGTCCACAAAATATGAATTGCTTTTGTGACAAATAGCAGAATCATAAAAAGTTACTGAGGGACTAACATCTACAATTATTGTAATCGTTCGTGAATCATAATATGAATTGCACCTATAGTACTATTTTGTCATTTCGATGATGAATCACATTATGATTCTCCCAATGTGGCCTTTTTAGACCTACAGTTTGGCGATCCAACGAGGTAACGCAGCCGGCTTGCTATATCCGCATGCACAAATTTAAATTCCGTGTTTTATTTATAATTTTTCTATTTATCTACTAGATTTAAGTTCTGTTTTATTATCATAATCAATTATTGTTTTCTTTAATTAAAATAGCTTGTTTGAACTCATAACAAAATCTACTATATAGGTTGGTCAGGAAAAATATGAACACGAGGCGGGACTCGAACCCACGACCTTTGCAAACCGTGCAGCTCTGCCAACTGAGCTACTCGTGAACCTACCTCATGGGTCGAATTTTCCCTTCCCTTGTTTTTGCGGTTTAAGGGACCGCCTTGCGCCATCTGTTGGTTGGTGTATCCAAACTTATATATATACGGTTTAAAATAAACTTACCTTTCTTCGGGAAAACGCCAGTATAATTTATCGATATCATCAGCGAAGTGGTCGATCCTTAGCAGCAGTCGTGTCATGTTACCCAGCACTGGGACTGGCTTTAAGTACTTCACCCCACGCCTTTCAAACGATGAGTAGATGTTTTTAAAGTACAGCCATAGGGCCGCGATCACCACCCCCACCCATATTAATATAATCATCATTTTCTACAAAAAAGAATAATAATATTTGTATCAATACAATTTAATAATCAATAGCGGAGCTGTTGTTATAATGAGTAGGTAACTTAGGCTTTATGTACAAAAAATTGGTTCGATATAAAGGGTGTTTTAAAACCTATGCAAAAGCAATCTTCCGAACTCGGTGGTAACATTAATAATACTGTATAATGTATTGTTTGTGTCCTTCTGACCATTTGTAAGTACTTTGTAAGAAGTGGAATCAAATAAAGATATTTTGAATTTATGAAATTAAGCCGCGTTAAACCGCGGGACACACTAAATACAAAATATTAATTATTTTTGGTTGATGTCAGAAATAATTGTTTAAGTAAACAAGTAAAATCTAATGTGTTTAAATAATTTGCATAAAACGTACACAATTGTTATATGACATTTAAGCAAAATTGTTTTCAAGTTTTCTTTGATAAAAAGTTTTATTTTATTTATTTCATATAAACTCACTCAGATAAACTGTTATTTCAACAGTGGTCACTGTTTGATTGAAGATAATGTATTAATAACTAGCTGTGCCCCGCGGTTTCACCCGCGTAGATTTAGTTTCATCCTTATTGTCGCGGAGCTCTACTATTTTTGATAAATAAAAGTAGCCTAAGTTACTCCTTGAAACATCAGCTACCTACCAGTGAAAATCCCGTTATAATCCGTCCAGCCGTTTCAGAGATTACCCGGAACAAACAGACAGACAGACAGACAGACAGAGATTTTTTTTAAAGCTTGGTGTTTTATTGTCAGTAGCGTGTATACTTTCATATGCATTTAGTGAAAAGCTGTAATTTTGGAATTACAAACAGACACTTCAATTTTATTTATCTGTATGTATAGATAACTTAACTTAATTTTTTATATAAAGGTTCAATATAACTTTATGCAAATTCAAACACATATCAACACTTAGAATATTACACTTAATTATCAACTGCATCTTCGCTTTTAGATAAACACAAAACAATATAGCGCTATTAGACTTTTAAAGAAATCACAAAAAGGTTAGTCGACATCACAGGAGACCGAAGAGCTGGCAGCTACCTCGGACAAGGAATTAGTGTAGCCATCCAAAGGAGAAAGCTGCCAGTCAAAGTCAAGTCAAGTCAAAAATATCTTTATTCGATTAGACTTTATACAAAGCACTTACAAACACAGTTTCTTCGGAACCTTACCTACAGGGACTCCTTTTAATAATATATTTAAATTAATAGGTTTTTTAAGTGATAGTACCACCTTTATGCAATTAATGTTAATAAAAGAACTCAAATTGCTAAAAACAATATTAAATATTAACATAAATCGTTTTTAAAAAACACAAAAAAAATTAAGCATTTTTAACGAAAAATACGTACTTACCGCTGCGCAAACAAGTCGACCTCTGCGCTCTGCTCAAAATTAAACTTTGAATCAAAACATATACTATACTATGTGTAGTATAAACACAACAAACCGGTATTAGAGACGTCCTTGTGAAGTGGTATGAGTTATATTACTGAGCTGTGTGGATGATACGCCACAGCACTGCGCATAAGCACTACGCTATCAAACATACTGCCAGAGCGTGGAGGGAGCGATGATAATAATATAATATATATACGGGAGGCGTATAAAGAAGATTAATTAATTAGTCGATCAAAGAATAACTCAGTTTACAAATACATTCTAGGGACACCAAGCAGGTATCCGTAAGCTGCCGCGTTATTCACTAAGGTTTCTCAGCGTCAAACTCGACGACGAGCGTTGGTTTCAATCTTAGGAAATTGATACATAATACATAGAAGATAAGATTCAGTTTCGTATCCTTAGAACCGAATCTCGACGACGAGTGCAACGCTGAGAAACCTTAGTGAATAACTGAGCTGGCTCTAAATTTTACAAAAAACAGGCTGTTTCAATTCATTGCAACGAAAATCTATACTAATATATAAAGCGGAGAGTTTGTTTGCTTGAACACGCTCATTCCAAGAAGTACTTCTTCTTCTTGTAGTACCTCTCCAGCTATTGAAGGTTGGCTGTCAGTTCGGTTCTCTCCGCGAGGCGGAAGAGTGCAGCAGCACTGCTGATGCCAGTCCACTCGCGGATATTGCGCAGCCACGACTTTCTCCTTCGGCCTACCGGTCTCTTCCCAGCCACTTTGCCCATAATAATAAGTTGCAGTTCGTATCTGGCATGTCTCATAATATGGCCCAGAAAGCCAACCTTTCCCTGTTTGAGGGTTTGTATAATAATTTGCAAGAAGTACTGGTCCATTTGAAAAATTATTTCAGTGTTAGATAGCCCATTTTTTTTAGAGGACTTGTTTTAAAAGCAATGGTAATTTTACCACGTTCTTTACTGAATAGATCATTAATTAAAATTTCACATTGTTTCGATCAATACGACCAATAACTGACAGACAGATATACCTTCACATTTATGATGTATGTTTATGAATGTGTCATCATTAAACAATATGTTTACAAATAATTGCAAACACCTATGTTAGAACTATTATGTATTCTAGTGGCTAGTGGCTAGTTTGCCTAATGTATGTAAGTATTTACCTATCTATGTTGGATCATTCATTATGCAGGTAGAACTGCGCAGATCGAAATGATAATGAAAATTGTTTTACCGTTTATTGTTTTTTGATATTGCGTAATTCAAAATGAAAACCTTCAAATAATACATAATAGATATATGAAAAAAAAATCCTTTAGTTTTGGATCCCACGTCGAATAAAATTGAAAATATTATCCCTATTCAGTACTTAAATTGCGTTATGTAACAAATTTTTTTAAGTCATGGATATACTAACCGCCGCGAGGCCAGCGGAAGGGTTATGTCGGACTGGCACCGACTATACTCCGCGGTGTTCCTCCTGGGACCTTACCGTGACCTCTTAATGCCATGATAATTTTACTCTTATTATGAGACAGATGTATAACGTGTATAAGTCTAACACACAGTGGAACTATGGTGGTAATAAGAGCTTATGGTAAGGCCTCTGGTTGGGTCTGGTCTGGTTTCTCATACAAATATTCG
The DNA here is from genome assembly GCA_964035505.1 of Watsonalla cultraria. NCBI lineage: Eukaryota > Metazoa > Arthropoda > Insecta > Lepidoptera > Drepanidae > Watsonalla > Watsonalla cultraria. The sequence goes on along the minus strand of OZ037722.1, from coordinate 11,322,916 downwards.
ACGGAGACGCTAGCGAGTGTAGATTACTAAAACAAAGGTACAGACACGCGCTACGACGAAGGGTTATTCATATAGTTGGGTAGACGGCGATAAGGGCTGTTCATAGAGTTGGGGCGCCTAAAATAATATGTAGTTTGATGCGTGTTAAACGTTCCTATTCATTGCTATTTACATAACGTAGGTGTTGACTGACGTCACGTGTTAATGACCGTGACCATGACATGGCGGCCAAGGACAATAAACGAGGTTTAGAACTATAATGTTCAGCCTACTCGTTCTCTCCGAAAAACGACACTTCGGCCGAAAGATCGTCCAAACGTAAAAATGTAAAACTATTTGACGTTTCTATGGTCTACAACTTAAGTTAAATTATTAACAGAACAAAAGCTTGAGTTTGATAAAAAGAAAGTGATATTGAAACTAAGTTTGATTTATTTCGTGTAATGTTTCGACTTTGCAGGAAGAGAGTAGACCCTTTGAATCATGTGATATTAAATTGAAAAGTGATGACTGAGAACGTTTTAATTCTTTTTTCTAGACTTAAACTACGTGTTAGAAAGCTGGCCTATCTACAATTTATGTGACGTAAATCCTACCAACCTCAGGATTTGACTAATTACCATAGTTACCAGCAGATGCAATGAAAAAGCAAGAAACAGAATTGCTATAATAATTTTAAAAAAAAGTGACTTTGGTGTGGTTGTATTTATCTTTTGTATATTTTGATCATAGCTACATTGGCGATAGGCGCAAAATCTATACTAATATATAAAACTGAAGAGTTTGTTGTTTGTACGCGCTTTATCTCAAGAAAGACTGGTCAAATTTAAGAAATTATTTCAGTTTAGGATGGCCTATTTATCGAGGAAGGATAAAGGCTATATTATAATATCATCACGCTAAGATCAATTACGATTAAAGTTTTTGTTAGCCTAAAGTAAGAATTCCACGCGGACGTCGCGGGTAGAACTAGGTTACCTTTAAATTATATGTTTCGATGCCACCGTAATTCATTCAATACAAATTTGCAAATATAGCAACCAACGCGAACTCCAATCTACGGACGGTGACCCAAACATGCAGTAGCACTCCAATTTTTTACGCGAGTTTATTTGTCATCAAATGTAAGTACTTAAATGCAAAGTGTAGTCGTAGTTCAGTGTGTGTACAAAGTGGACGTTTGTCGTATGTTAGATTACAGGATAACTTTGACAATGATATTTAAACGATGAATACGTAATGCTATCACAAAAATAACGGAAAAAATTCCCTACGCCCTTTGTCATTGTCAAATAAGTGTTATAATTGAGAGTTATTGAGCACAGAGGCTAGATTTCTGACAGCATTAACGCCACAATTTTGGCACGCTATTGACATATCCACGTCTTTTAAACAAAGTAGGACTTTGTTAATCATAGTGTTAAGGCTAATAAAGTAGTGATTGAATTCATCCAGCGTTTTACTGACTGTAAGTATAACACTACGTCATGAGGCAGCAAAATTTACGATGTTATAGTTAAAGTAAGACCTTTTCAAAATTAGAAATATCTTTATTTGATTAGAATTTCAAAAAAGTACTTTCAAATCGTCAGAACGACATGATTATACAGGTTTTTCTCTGTCTGTTTGTTCCGTGTAATCTCCAAAACGGCTTGACCAATTTTAACGAGACTTTCACTGGCAGGTAGCTGATATATCAAGGAGTAACTTAGGCTACTTTTATTTTTTTTAAATATGAAGGTTCCGCGACAATAAGAATGAAACTCAATCTACGCGGGTGAAACCGCAGGGCATAGCTAGTATCAAATAAAATTACTAACGTCCTGACTAACTTAAATTAACGCAGAACGCTCATTAAGAACATACCGTTCTCAATGAGGTATTGCTTTTAGCTACAATAAGATTTTTTCCAAATTCCAACCATACGGGAGTGAATTAGGGGTTGAAGTGAGTTCTTCATAAGGAAGGCGATGCCTGAAAGACACTCTTGATATCCAACAGTCTCTGTACAATGTTCGTGTGAGCTCCTCAGTTGCCCTTGACGCTTCAAACGGCTTAATTGGATAAACGTCATTGCGACGATTGGTTGAATGACGCTGTATGACTCCGCTATCAATTTGTATGGTGAGGCTATAAAAAAACTACATTGAGACTGAGACTCGTGGATGACAGTAAAGCTAGTTACCATAACATCACAAGTAGTTGTTCTTACATGTGCCAGAGTTGCAGATTGATACTTTAGATATAATATAAAGGTTCACTATAAATACACGCGAGTACCATTATTCTCGTAATATAACACTCTGCGATAGGGCATAGCAACATTTATAATAATAATTCAGGTGGAGATGGGTTAGTTCTAATGTTTAAATACTACATTCATATTCGTATAATTATAATCATCGTCAGCCATGGCTTCAACCCATACATTTTTAGGGTCGTACTTAATTCAACCCGATGCGGCTGTACGCCTGCTAAAAATGTAAAGCTATAAATTATATACATCATTTGTCTAAGTAATAAAATCAGTCTATTAAGGAGATACCTATCACTAATAATTCTTTCGAAGTTTGCTGGAAAAAGTCCAAAAAGCTCGGCATTAGTCTTGTAATTTTACAGTATGGAAGAGCGTTTAATAAAATGAACCCTTTCAGATAATGCTGTTCCTGATACTATTATCAGTAATCTTCACAGCGTTGACGCTATACTTGAAGCAGGTGTACTCGACGTTTAGCAAATATGGAGTGAAGAGTTTCAAACCAATACCCATCCTGGGAAACTCGGCCAACATGTTATTCCGAAGGAAGCATATAGCTGAAAGCGTCGAAGATCTGTACAATGGTTTTCCGGGTGAAAGGTAAGATGGTTATTGATTTTTTGGACACCAAGAATCAATGATCGAAATATTGGGGTTCCGAAGCCTCATTGCAAATTTGCTTTAGGAAGTAATTAATTATTTGGTCTTAATTTACGAATAGCCAATAAACACGCTTAATAATCTTTTACATATAATTGCTTGCTTACACGCCAAAAAACTAGGCCTTACCATTTTTTTTGTATTTTTTTGATTTGTGGGAGCGTTCGAGTTTGTAAACCCAGAAGTAGTGGTTCGCGACCTTGAGCTAATTAAGAAAATTGCTGTTAAGAACTTCGAACATTTCATTGATCATCGCACTGTAGTTGATGTGGATTCAGACCCCTTCTTCGCAAGGAACCTATTTGCATTGAAAGGTGAGATAAAACTGGATCTTGGCTTTTATTGATGGAGTCCCAGTATAAAAAAAATTATACAAAATTTCGTCGAAGCTCACTGAAATAAATTGGTCGTTCGAGTTTTCTGCTGGTGACACATGCACATGTAGATCAAACAAATTCTATAATAGTTACCAACGATTAATGACATTCGATCCAACGATTTATGTTCTGCCAAATTCTAGGCAAAATAAATTGCAATTACAACAGACAAAATAAGGCCCGTTAAATTTCATTTCAGGTCAAGAATGGAAGGAAATGCGATCAAGTCTGAGTCCTGCATTCACGAGTTCAAAGATGAAAATGATGCTGCCCTTAATAGTGGACGTTGGGGAGCAGATGGTAAGCTCGCTGAAGAGGAAAATTGAGGAATCTGGAGGTGAGACCCCACAGGATATTATGACGTTAAACAAGATAGAGCTGCCCGACTGGAGACTGTATCTCCCCGTAGTAGAGTAGTGCTTCTGTGGTCTAAGGTCATCAATGTTTCATGGAGAGTAAGAGTTGGGGGGATGTACTAACCTATAGTTAGTGTGATTCTTTCGTTTTTTGCTACGTTGGTGAGAGACACTCTTGGTGTTGTTAGTCTTCTTAGACTGTTATTGTAGCTGCTTAATAATATAAAAGGAACAGTGAAGACCATGAAGTTTGAAAAAAAATTGCTAGAATCCGAAAAATATTTTCATGGGATTAAATGTTTTCTTTTTAATTTTTCAGTGGGCTTTGTAGATGTTGAAGGCAAGGACCTGAGTACTCGCTACGCCAATGACGTCATCGCTTCATGTGCTTTCGGCCTCAAAGTGGACTCTCACAATGAAGTTGATAACGAGTTCTATACAATGGGAAAAAAAGCCACCACCTTTTCTTTAAGTCAATTCTTGATGATCTTTGCTTACTTAGCATGCCCTAAAATTATGAAGGTGAGTTTATTTATCACTTTATATATAAGGTACTAGTTTTACATCTTTGGAAAAAAACAATATAACTACTGCTAATTAAAGCGCGGAAATATTTGCACTAGAAAATGAAATTATTGAATTTACAGCATTTTAAAGTAAAACTTTTTTCTGATGAAATCAATTCATTCTTCAAAAACTTGGTGCTTGGTACAATGAGGAACAGAGAAGAGCAACACATCATTAGACCTGATATGATCCATCTCTTGTTAGAGCTAAAAAAAGGTAAATAAACGCATTTACAGTTTTAAACGCTTGATGTATGTTCTCTTTGTGGATGTGGAGATTAATGAAATAAAATCTTCCTTTCTAGAACCGAAGGTTTAGTAGCTTCAAAATATAGTGGACATTAAAGATACTTCTAATCAAAATCCGGCTCTATATTAATAATGAGATGGTTTATAATTGATCACAACCAACCTAACTTAAATGATGTTACAGGGAGACTGAACCACGACGATAAGTCAGCAAATGATACTGATGCTGGTTTTGCTACTGTCGAAGAATCAGATGTTGGCAAGAAGGCTGTTAACAGAGGTGTGTGGGTTATTATTTAAGTCTCCAATAACAATGTAACACAGTATAAAGCAAGCATAAGTAGCGTCAGAGCCAGCGGACCCTAGCACCAACAAACGTGTCCACAAACAATCCTAATAATTTTCAAAATGTTGTTGCTTAAACACTAGAAAACGAATTTAGGAATTTGAATGAAAATTTGTATAGAAGCAGGCAATGTATTATGCGGCTTAATACGATATGATTCATTCTAATCCAGAAAAAATTAGAAACTTGTCGGGGTATCAAAACAATAACATCGAAAAAACCGCGAGTATTAGCTATTAAGGTTGTCTAAAAGTTTCCCAAATGACCTAGCAGTAAATTCCTACCAAAAACTTTTTGATGTCCACCAGAATATCTCCTGGAATGAGTATATACGTTAATCCAGGCTTAATTATTTTTTTTGCAGACTGGACAGACAACGACCTGGTAGCGCAAGCGTTGTTATTTTTCCTAGCTGGGTTCGAGACAGTATCTTCAGCGATGTCATTTCTGGTGCACGAGTTGACAGTGAACCCTGATGTTCAAGAGAAACTGGCTAAAGAGATACAGGAGAACTATGTCAAGACTGGAGGGAAGTTTGATTACAATGCCATTCTGAGTCTAACCTACTTGGATATGGTGGTTTCTGGTGAGGGTCGCACTTAGTAGCAGATAATTGTAAAATAATCACACGTACATAGCTGCATACAAATAGAGCACATACCACGCGTAGAAGTTAACTTAAGGATTCAACATTTCTGTTCTCTAAAGGTACTGCGTCTTTGGTCGCCAGTCATTGTAATGGACCGGGTATGTGTCAAAGACTATAACATGGGCAAACCTAACCCTCAAGCAAAAGAAGACTTTATTGTAAGTATCAATACAGTATTTTTTTAATTAAAATATAATGAAGGAAGAAACATGACCAGATTGATAATCTTTCTCGGAAAGGTCAAATTCGGATCACTCGTAACCGAAGGAAGTGTATGAGATGCATGAATGTGGATGAAGCAAAAGAAGTATGCTAAGATCGTGGTATGTGGCAAACCGTGGTCTCTGCCTACCTAAATGAGATATCTGCTTGAGCATGTATGTGTGTAAATTATAATTTTTGCATGCTTGTGATGGATAGAATGAAAATCATCTAGATTTAGGATATTGCTTACAAATGGTTGACTTTTAAGGTGAAGAAAGGAATAAGGGTGGCAATTCCCTCTTGGGCTATTCAACGTGACTCGAACTACTTCCCCGACCCCCTCAAGTTCGACCCCGAGCGATTCTCCGAGCAGAACAAGCACAACATCAAGCCCTTCACTTACATGCCCTTCGGACTGGGGCCTAGGAACTGCATTGGTGAGAAGATTGTGACTAATAATTGCAGGCGCCGTGGCAGCTAAGTTGTGTGAGAGTCAACTCGCAAGAAACACAAGTTTTCCCACAGGTCTGTGTTAGGGGTAAGCAGAGGTGTGTGACAACAACACCCACATTGATTAAGTGCCAACGTGACAGAGGGTGTGTCTTTCACCGTCTCAGACACTATACTTATGTCTTTGAATCACTTCTCAGACATATGCAGGTTTCCTTCACCGTAAAGCGCGTGGTGTGAAATGACTGCACATAAGTTTTTAGAAAACTCATTGGTGCAGACAGGTCTCACTGGGATTTGAACTTGCGTCGCTTGCATAGCAGGCGACTGTCCTAACTTCAAGACCACCACGGCTCTTCATCATGAGCAATACTTACATATTATGCGGAAGCTCTGAAAATATTCTCATATTTTGTGTAATCGATTGGTATCAGCCACAGGTGCCTTGAGCGAAAAAATCCGTTTATAAAAGCGCGCTGTAAATTTCTTAGTTCCAATTTTAACGACAATGTTAAGAACAAAATATTTAATTTACGCCGCGATAAGGTACTTGAGAATTTCGAAAACGTAACCTAAACCTTACTTACCTAACCTTCCGAGAGAAGCCGACAAGAAACTCAGCTGTCATCTTCTACCTACATCAAAAAAAAAGCATATAAATAATTCTTTGCAGGTTCAAGATTCGCTCTTTGTGAAGTGAAAGTCATGGCATATCAGTTGCTACACCAGTTCGAGATCTCTCCCTGTGAGAAGACGTGCATTCCTGCTCAGTTACCTCGGGACAATGTCAACATCCTTATAAAGGGAGGACACTGGATTAGACTGAGCCTTAGAAACACGTAACTCTATATGCCTTCCCACTCCAAGAAGGGGTAGGCAGAGATGTTATAACTTTTCACTGGAGATATCGAATCCATTGCCGTCTCAAGCACTATTAATACAGGTTTTCCTTACTTGATATTTTTCTTTCCACAAAAGATCGTGTTGTATTATCACCGTCGCATTATTTATTTAATAAGATGACTTTATTAACTTCATTTAAATTAATGCTTTTCATCTTTTTATTAAATGTGAATTGGTAAAAGTTCGAATACAATAAAAATCCTTATTTATATACGTTGTTTTTTTATTAATCACAAATAACAAGAACATCATAGGAAGGAAAGCGAAGAAGAGTGTGTACCAAATTTCCAACGCTCTGTTCCTAGATTCCGTACTGCGATAGTAAGATTATATTTATTCTGTGGCCATGCGGTTGTCGTCTAGTTTTTGAAAGCGCCATCTATGTAGCGAACAGAGAACAACATAGCTAGTTTCCGAACCGGTGGTAGATTCCTCGACGTTCATAAGTGCCTTACCAGGGCCTAAACTGAATAAATCATTTTCATTTTATTTTCATTTTTCATTTTCATTTTCATTTTCATTTTCATTTTCAACACTGTTAGGTATATGACACGTCTATGTTTAATGACTTTGACGCATGTGTCATTGACCACTTAATGTGAACAAAAATTGACAAATCATCGTGATTATTCTCAAATGCATCACACAATAGATTATGCATAGATATCGATATCCAGTGATAAACGTGATGACTAGTTTATTTATGACATTAATCCCAAATTATAAAGTACATTTTATTGACTAATTCAAATTTTGCAACGAGGCATTGGTTTTATTTTCAGTGAGGTGGAAGATCTCAAGAATTTGTAAGCTACGAATTTCAAATGAGCGATCACTTTATCCTATTTCTTTTATTTATATCTGACTTATGACATCATGCGGTTTCACCAGCGAAGTTCCCGTTTCCGTGAGAGTACGAGGATTAAATATAGCCTATGTTACTCGCAAATGATGTAGCTATCTATTGCTGAAATAATTTTAAAGATCGGTTAAGTAGTTTCGGAGCCTATTCAATGCAAACAATCAAACAAAAAAACAATCAAATCTTTCCTCTCTTTAATATTAATATTAGTGTAGAATACAAGTTAAAAGTCCACGACCAAGTGCCCAGGATTAAATCCACATCAGGATTATAATATAACTAGCTGTGCCCTGCGGTTTCACCCGCGTAGATTTAGTTTCATCCTTACTGTCGCGGAACCCTAATATTTTTAAGAAATAAAAGTAGCCTAAGTTACTCCTTGAAACATCACCTACCTGCCAGTGAAAATCCATCCAGCCGTTTCAGAGATTACCCGGAACAAACAGACAGACAGACAGACAGACAGACGGACAGACAGACAGAGAAAAAATTTAACATTTGGTTTTTCTGTGTCAGTAGCGTGTATACTTTCATATGCATTTAGTGAAAAGCTGTTATTTTGGAATTACAAACAGACACTTCAATTTTATTTATCTGTATAGACGTATAGATAACGGCTGAATCAATTTGACTGAAAATTGGTAGGGAGGTAGCTTAGAATCATTAGAATCACAATAAAGTCTACACGGGTGAAACCGCGGGGCACAGATAGTAGGCTATATTTATCCCCGTGCTCTCATGGAAACGGGAACTACGCGTGACGTCTGCTAATGTTTTATAATAAAGAGAGTAGAGACGTGTTATTCACGTCTGATCCTCTCATTTGATCCCCACAAACACTTCTACATAACTTCTAGTACAACTGCGGAATCAAACACTTCTAGAGATACCTCAAATGTAACACAAAAAAGCTATTGCTACATGTTTACATAGTGTTCATATATTATCTAGATTTGTAACAAAGTTTTAGGCTAATTTGATCCTCGTGCGAATTCTAATCACGATTCACTTTTTATATGTCAGTAAAATCAATGAGTCCATCCACACTTCAACGTGACGCCGGTGTAAACACACGTATGTTTAGATATGTAATCAACAATATAACAGTGTATATTGAGTGTGAAACAAAGATATAGTTGAGTAATAAGTGTTTGAATACGAGGTCTTAGAAATCTAATTGTGAGTATTATTGTGTATTACTGAGTTTCTTGCCAGGTTCTTCTCAGTAAAAGCAACCATCCGAACCTGGCAGTAGCATGTATAATCCATGTCGTTCTGACGATTTGAAAGTACTTTGTAAAAAGTCTAATCGAATAAAGATATTTTTGACTTTGACTTTGACTTTGACTATAATGGTGCAAACTTTAGCCCTTCTTTATTGACTTCAAAAAAATAGCAAGCTCGTTTTCCGACGCGTTTTTTTTTTCTACGAGATATTTCTAAGATTTATACACTTTAGTTTTAGATAATTTGGTTTTGTATATATTGCTTTAAGAGCTGCAGACGTAGTTTGAGCAGCCACCTGCTACGCAAGCGGCGCAACTTTGACCTTTACGGTGAAGAAAAACATGAGGAAACCTGCATATATCTGAGAAGTAATTCAAAGACGTATGTATAGTGCCTGAGACGGCGATAGGCTCACCGTTTGTCACGTTGGCACTTAGCCATATTCGGTGAAATGTGGGTGGGTTACAAAACTGCTTACCCCTTCGGGGACCCTTCTGGGATGGTGTGAGCACATGTTGAACTATTAACTGTTTTCATAATGCCAAATTAAACTGCAGTAGGCTTAAAGCTGGTTGCTACAAGAGCGGTTAAGCATGCTTTGGTATTTATTTACAACTACCTGTGCCCCGCGATTTCACCAGCGTAGACTTAATTTATCCGGTAGCTTTTTTGCAGAATCATATTTTTTTAAATAAATATGTAGTCTATGTTACTATTGGTAACATCAGCTATCTGCCAGTGATAAGTCCAGCCGACAGACACACACACTGATGGACAGACAGACAAATTTTATTTTTAATTTATAGACTAGTTGTGCCCCGCGGTTTCACCCGCGTCGATTTAGTTTTATGCTGTTTATTTTAATAAAATTAGCCTAAGTCACTCCTTCAAACATCAGCTATCTAAAAGACAGACGGAGAAAATAAAAAATAAAAAATTCTTATTGTCAATACCGTGTGTACTTGCCATATGCATTGAATGAAAAACTGTTATTTTGGAATTACAAACAGACACTTCAATTTTATTTTATTTATTATCTGTATAGATATAGATAATGTATACTTGATGAATCTTCGCACACTAGATTGCTATAATAACACTTAATTAAGTATAATAAATTTTTGCAAGTCATGTTGTATATAGTAAGTAATATTTGCCAAGTCATTATGATACATAGGTCTATATCCTTACAGACACCTATCTGTATATGCTAATATCTTGCCATAAGGGTTCCCGAAGGGGTAAGCATTTTCATTGAAGTGAACCCATCGCCATCTCAGAATCTAAACGTATGTCTTTGAAATTCTTCTCAGACAGTATGCCCGTTTCCTCTCCATAAAGATACCGTTATATTTAAAAAAACTCATCGGTACAGGCGCCTAACCATGAGCTCTTATTTCAATGATATTGCAGGTGTGTGACAGGGACAGATGTATACACGTCAAATACATCTGTCTCTTAGTAAGAGTAAAACTATCATGTCAATAAGAGCTCATAGTAAGGCCCCAGGCCGTTGGAATTTGAACTTGCGTCGCTTTTTAAGCAAGTGAATACTAAAACAACCTAGCCACCGCGGCTCCTAAATTATCTTATCAAGAGATAATTGTTTTTGAAAGTCACGTTGTGTTCTGTAAGCACATATTATGATCGCTGAGTCATGAGGACGCACGCAATCCTAAACATCGTGGTCCGTAGGTTCTGTTCCCATGATGAGTATAATAATGTTCGTAGATCTATTTTATAGGCTTTGGCCTTCTCGCGATTTTAAAACGAAAAAGGGAATATTTTGGAAAAAAACCTATAGTCGAATTGATAACCTCTACAAAAAGTATTAAGATTATTCGCGGGTAAAAGCTCAATATAAAATTTCTCGCAAACTTCCCGATAGATTTTTTTTATCAAATTTATACCGATTACAAATCCAATATAAACACTGTCAAATGTAAATGAACAATATTTATTCAGTTGGTAGAAGACACAAACCTTCATTAATCTTGCAAATGATATTCTTACAGACGATGGTGTATATAATATGGCTAGCGGTGATCCTTGTAGCTTTGACGCTGTACCTCATGAAAGTCTACACGAACTTCAGCAAGTATGGGGTGAAGTCATTCCGGCCGGTGCCTATCTTTGGAAACATGACTAGTATTGTACTAAGAAGACAACATTTAGTTGAATCCATTGAGGAGCAATACAACGCATTTCTTGAAGAAAGGTGAGATGATGATTACAGAACATAGGAAGAGGTTGAAGATGATTAGGATCGGAAACTATATTTTTTTTAAATGGCAAAGAAAAACATGAATACAAGGCGGGACTCCAACCCACGACCTCTGCAAACCGTGCAGTTGCGCTTCCAACTCGTAATCCTACCTCATGGGTCGAATTTTTCTTTCCCTTGTTTTAAGCCGCCTTGCGCCATCTGTTGGTCGGTGTATCGAAACTCAACTGATACGTCTAAAGATACTTTAAATCACATATCAAATCGATGACATAACCCCGATCTAAATATTATTATTCACTAGCTGTGCCCCGCAGTTTCACCCGCGTAGATTTAGAATGTGATATCTATATCTTATATAGCCTAAAACCTATTTGATGTCACAGACTCTCAATAAAATTGTTTCCTTTGCCCACGCTTTTTTATGGTTTTGAGAAAGGGGGGAATTGTACTAAGTTACTAAGTAATTAAGTTAACCATTAAGAAACCATATACTGAATGAGTCTAATGTTGAAATAATTGTATGTTTTCATACACAAAAATAATGTACACTTTTTTCCATAGATTTTTCGGAAGATACGAATTCATAAACCCACAAGTGGTGATACGCGACATTGAGCTGATTAAGAAAATCACTGTTAAGGACTTTGAACACTTCCTGGACCATCGCAATGTGGTCGATGTGAAATCAGACCCTTTTTTCGGGAGAAACTTGTTCTCTTTGAACGGTAAGTTTCTAGTCTAATATTTTTAATAAATAAAAGTAGACTAAGTTAATCCTTGATATATCAGAGTGAAGGTCCTGTTAAAATCGGTCCAGCCGTTTCAGAGATTTCCCGGAATAAACAGACAGACAGACAGGGAAAAATATAAAACTTGGTTTTTTTGTGTCAGTAGCGTGTATATGTTCATATGCATTTAGTGAAAAGCTGTTATTTTGGAATTACAAAGACACACTTCAATTTTATTTATCTGTATATAGATGTATAGATTAGATCAATTTCTATAATGCAAGGAGGTCCTTGCACAATTAGGTAATTGTGCATTGTGCGAATTGAAATTAATATAATATTAATAAAGATTAAACAAACGGACTTTCTGTCCAGGCCATGAATGGAAAGACATGCGCTCGACCCTGAGTCCAGCATTCACCAGCTCCAAGATGAAGATGATGATGCCATTCATTGTGGAAGTAGGAGAGCAGGTGATAAGCTCATTGAAAATGAGGATGAAGGAATCCGGGGGTAAGGCTAATTATACATTTACCATACACTTAATGAACACCTTTATTCGTGATTAAGTCATGAATCTTGAGCTACTCTCTTTCTCTGCAAAAGAAACTTCGAAAGCGAGTAGACCTCCTGTAGTTGAGTGAAAACAATTAAGAATAACACATTAGCATTGAAAAGACCAATATGAAGCCGTAGGTTGGCTGCTTCTAAAGGACCTTGTGATACGGCAAAAGGTCTTGGTAATTAGGGATCGCAGTCATGATAAAGCGCTGGCTTACACCCTTAATAATACTAAGCGCCTTCATAAAAATGAATAGTCGTTTTTAAAGGAATCAACTTCTACAAATTGTGATTAATGACACTGATATCAGTTCTTCTTTTCAGCGGGCTACGTAGATGTTGAAGGCAAGGACTTGAGTACTCGTTACGCCAACGACGTCATAGCCTCATGTGCTTTTGGCCTCAAAGTGGACTCTCATCATGAAATAGACAACGAGTTCTACAAAATGGGAAAAGTTGCCGCCACCTTTTCTTTGCGTCAAACTATCATGTTACTTGCTTTCGTATCAAGTCCCAATATAATGAAAGTAAGTTAAACATTCCATTATGGTATCAGACTCATCAAACGTCAAGATAATTATAGGACTACCACTCAAAAGATTTTTTTTAATTTCTAGAATTTTAATTTAAAACTGTTCACGGACGAGACCACTTCATTCTTCAAGAACTTGGTGCTTGGTACAATGAGGAACAGAGAAGAGAAAAATATTATGAGACCTGACATGATCCATCTTTTGATGGAGCTAAAGAAAGGTACCTATATTTTTTGAACCTCCTTTTTGAACTCTTAACATTGTTAACTTAATCGGTTGTAAATCAGGAAACTTACAGCATCGCTCGGGTTAAAATGGTGCCCATGCAATAGTGACTAATACAATGATTTATTATTTTCACTTCAAGGATACTTTTCAATCCTCAAATAGAATGAAAATTTAATTGAACTATCGAATAAAACTGCAGTAAAAAATTACTATCACTTGCGTTGTAAATGAAACTTAAAACTATATACCAGTCGCGTATGTGCGCTTACATACCCAACCGGTTAAGAGACAATGATTTTGACAAACTTATTAATTTCATAAAAAAATTGTACCAGGCAATCTGAACCACGACGACAAAACAACAAGTGATATACGAGTAGATGCTGGTTTTGCTACTGTTGAAGAATCAGAAATTGGCAAAAAAGTTGTCAAAAGAGGTTCGTATTTATTTAATTTTTCAATATTGATTTGATGGGGGCTACACAAAATTGTGCAAGAAAAATTGCATTGTGACACCGGGCTTATCGTTGATATAGAAATGGGAGAATCTGTATATTCGAAAGACACAAATTTATTGGACAATGATCAGTAAAAAAACAGGCTTTGGCCAATGCACTTGTCCGGTTGTTGCTAAAATCCATGAGCCAACATTTAATAGTGCACACCATTCAACAATTTGTTTGTTCATTGACTAAAAGTTGAGGAGCTCGTGGCACAGTTGCTATTGCGCATATCATTCGATCAGCGAAGTTAAGCAACCATACGCCTAGCCAGTAGTTGGATGGGTGACCGCCCGAGGTCCCTCCGTGCCTTGGAGAGCACGTTAAGCCGTCGGTCCCGGTTGCCAATTTAACATCTTTGGCAATCGTTACAGGTCAGTCGGAGGCCTAAAAATAATCTGACAACTGGTTTAACCCAGATCACAGATTTTCCTCCTAAATGGGGTTGCGAAGGTCAGATGGCAGTCGCTTCGTATAAAGATCAGGTGATCAGCCACATCGGGTTGAATTAAGTGCCGACCCCAACAATGTATGGGATAAGGCCAGGGAGATGATTGACTAAAAGTTGTTCTTCTAGACTGGACAGACATAGATCTAGTGGCGCAGGCGTTGCTGTTCTTCGTTGCTGGTTTTGAGACGGTGTCGACGACGTTGTCATTTCTGGTGCACGAGTTGGCAATGAACCCTGATGTTCAGGAGAAACTGGCCATAGGGATACAGGAGGACTATGCCAAGACTGGAGGGAAGTTCGATTACAATGCCATAGTGAGCCTGCCGTACTTGGATATGGTAGTATCTGGTGAGAAAATGAATGGAAACTATGACCTAAATATAAGAGCTGAATAACTTGACAATGTACTTAACAGGTTAAATGACCTTTGAACAATATTTAATTTATCTTTTGTATTGTCTTTAGAGATACTCCGGTTGTGGTCTCCTCTCATTGCAATGGATAGAATATGCGTCAAGGACTATAAAGCGGGTAAACCCAACCCACAAGCTAAAGAGGACTACATTGTAAGTAACAATAGCAGTCTAATTCAATCTAAGGATTAAGAGCAAAATAATTAGGATCAGTTATTAGTTTCATCAAAATCGTCAGCGAATTCCTTCCTTTTATCTAACATTCTCAAATAACTTGGAATTTATCTCAACTAGGAATGGTTTGCAGACGCATTCTCCTCTTATTACGCTTATGGGAATTATTGTTCGCCTGCCCATCCTGTTCCTATGATTTTTGATGTCACCGCAATATATACCTTATAAAAAAATGTCTATTAAATTATTCATATTTAATTTCAGATAAAGAAAGGCACCAGTGTATCAATCCCCTCGTTTGCAATCCACCGTGACCCGAACTACTTCCCCGACCCCCTCAAGTTCGACCCCGAGCGATTCTCCGAGCAGAACAAGCACAACATCAAGCCCTTAACTTACATGCCCTTCGGACTGGGGCCTAGGAACTGCATTGGTGAGAAGATTTGTATAGACAATAACATCAAGTCCCTGGCCTTATCCCATGTTTTTGGGCTCGCCACTTGATTCAACCCAATGTGGCTGATTACCAGATTTTTATACGAAGCGATTGCCATCTGACCTTCGTAACCCCTAGTTCGAGGAAAATCGCCGATCTGGGTTTAACCAGTAGTCAGACTTTCTTAGGCCTCCGACTGACCTATAGCGATTGCCAAAATGTTGAATTGGGAACCGGGACCGACAGCTTAACGTGCTCTCCGAGGCACGGAGGGAACTCGGGCGGTCACCCATCCAACTACTGGCTAGGCGTATGGTTGCTTAGCTTCGCAGATCGAATCTTATGCGCAACAGCAAGTGTGCCACGATCTCCTCGACGATATGTATATAGACGATACCATCATTATAGCATTAGAATCATTTATAATATTTATTTGTTTTACTAAGTTTATCTTAGCATCCATACTACTGGTGATCGACTCTCCGATATGTTGTTATGAATCATATGGTCAATCAGATGGCAATTTGATCGACACATTTATCGTTATCATAATCCTTCTCCTTTCAGGGTCCAGATTTGCTCTCTGTGAAGTGAAGATCATGACATACCAGTTGCTGCAGCAGTTTGAGATCTCTCCCTGTGCAAAGACTTGCCTTCCTGTGAAAATAAGCTTGGATACCGTTACTATACAAATAAAGGGAGGGCATTGGGTTAGATTGACACCTAGAAAAGTTTGAGGACAATTTTATTTAAATTTACAGTAATCATTGAATTTAAGAAACCGATTGTGATGGTGTAATAAATAAATATTTTTGTATCTTATGCTATAGTTTTTACTACTGGAGTTAAATTCACGGGTGTCCTTTAATAAGAAGATTATTCAGTCAATAATTTTCATTTTACTTTAATTTTCATTTTAAGATTATTCTGTCAATAATTTTAATTTTAGTTAATTTTCATTTACATTAAAAATGAGTAAGTTTAGTCATCTAGTCTATACATACTTTGTGTATTACTATGGAGTATGGATAACTATACTCCATACTAATAGATAAAGCTAAAGAGTTCGTTTTTTAGTTGCTTGAACGCGCTAATTTCAGGAACTACTGATCCGATTGGAAAAAAATTTGCCCATTTATCGAGGAAAGCTTTAGCTTTCAGCATTAACATGCGAGACCAATGGCGGATTAAAGTTAACGTTAGTCCAAAATGACCATTCCACGCGGACAAAGTCGCGGGCAGAAGCTAGTCTAAATATAAAGCGGTGTATAAAATTATAATGTCATTATTTTCTTTCGTTAACCTTGATTGTATGACCTGCACAAACGCTATGTAGGGAAACTTAGCAAAATCTTTAAATACCTTTGCTAAACTATCGCAACTTCCATTCTAAGAAGCTGTACCCACAGAGACAATTAATACTTGTTTAACAAGTTAATCCACAAGTTAGCCAGTTAAGTGGTAGTTAAGTTAACTGGCTCTTGGGGGAGCTCCCACTACAAATACCTACGCTACTTTACTCTGATTACATCATATGTTCCGTAGAGATGGTAACTATTAACGCTACAATATCTATACCTTTAAAGATACTAACTTATACAAATACTAGCGGACGTCACGCGGTTTCACCCGCGTAGTTCCCGTTTCCGTGGGAGCACGGGGATAATATATAGCCTATTTTTTAAGTTAGGTAGCTATTCATTGCTGATAGATGCAAATACAAATGATAGCAAAATATGAATGACTAGCGGACGTTACGCGGTTTCACGCGCGTAGTTCCCGTTTCCGTCGGTGTACGGAGATAAAATATAGCTTCTTTTACTTGCTAATGATGTAGCTATCCATTGCTGAAAGAATTTTCAAGATCGGTCAAGTTGTTTCGGAGCCTATTCAATGCGAACAAACAAACAAAAAGCAAACAAATTTTTCCTCTTTATAATACGAGTATTAGGTGATCCGGTGAACTTCGTATCACCTTTTCCTATACTTATTATTAATATTTTGCACAGTGTAAACCTTCCCTGAACCTTCATAAATATATTAAAATCAAAATTACCCAAATCGGTTCGGAGATTCTCAAATTTTAGCGAGACTATTTGATTATTTATTTCCTGTGCACTATCGAATATCAATTACACAGGCCAACAAAAAAAAATTTTTGTTTGGTGCCGCTAATTGTATGTTATAATTTGGTTAATTAGTCCGCAAGACGTTGTGGGAAGCTGTCAAATTCGCGAAGCTACGTTCACGTTTGTACCGATCCAAAGGCGTTAGATAAAACTGGTTCGTGTTTTATGTATCTTTCAAGAAAGTAGTAATGAAAGGCTGGAATGAAAAGCTGGTATTTTTGAAGGCCCACAGATAAGACTTTTAATGAAATACAATGATTTCATTCATTCAATGAATAATTTAGAAGCAGAGGCTTGGAAATCTTTCATTGCTGTTGTAAAAAAATCTAGGAAATCAGAAGGCCGAAAATTACAAAGAATTCGTTCGGAAACTCTTAATTAGCTTTAATAATCTTGGATGTAATATGAGCATAAAAGTACACTATCTATATAAACATTTACACAAGTTTCCTGAAAATCTTGGTGCGTATAGCTATTATATATTAATTCTTTACTCTTGCGAAATCTCGAAAACTACACGTAGCATTTAAAAAGTAAGTATCAATTTTTTATTAGGCTACCGAACGTACTTGAAATCAGTTTTACTTTTAGCGGCACCAAAATCATTGTAGGCCTGTGTTATCTTTTATATACATATATAGATTACAAAGAAGGACATTTTGTGTATACTGTTTGTAATGAGTGGGTAAGCTCTACATATATTTGAACGATTTTATAGGTGCTTTCAATAGTAGCATGCTACAATATATAACATATATTATAATTGTTAATCGAGTTAATACAAATACGATGGAAGTTGGTTAATATTAAGTTTTGGTTAATAGTATGTTTAATTGTCGGGTGAATGTTACTATTCTGCCCCACGTTGAGTGTAAAAATATTGTAACAAATAAATTGTATTTATAAAGTAGCAATTCGGTTGCAACTGTAGGTGTCGCATTAATCCGTTTTAATTGTCGTTTCACGCGTGTTTACTCTTGTTATTGAACGAGTGGACGAATGAACGAGTGAACGATTGAGCGAATGGACAATTTGCCTTTGTTCACTGAAACAAACAATTTCACACCTGATAATTTTATCGCATAGATTTTTAAATGTCTGGTTTCACTAAACTGCTGTATGCGAGTTCGTAAGTACCTGTGCATAATCATAATGATAAAACTGCCAATTATCCTTTTTAAATTTGCGAAACTATGAGTTCACACCGGCCTTTCAAACTTTTCAAAGAATGAAACCGCTTGTACTTGCCAATAGCAGGCCTAAAAGTCTAGGCTGTATTTATATTATAAAATCTAAATACAGTGGGAACGACGCGGGATTCATACTCATAACACTAAGCGTAGCGTCGACTTACTAACCACTACACCACCGTCAATTTAAAATTCAAGATTCCATATTAATGTTTAGTATTATTTAGAATTACTCTATTGATTTAGAAGCCTGAATCCTTGAAAAAGGTCAGATGCTAGATACATAGCCATCTAACTCCATCAAGGCGTGACCTCAATTTGATCGCGTAGCAAATTGCCTAAGTTATATTTATTGCTCTATCCAGCCGTCTTTACGATGTCGTCAGTAGTAACAATACACGGAATACATCAATTCTTATCCAACTATCTATGAGTATGGGTATGATTCTCACTCGATTACGGTGATTGATCATTGGCTGTGTCATATTTGTGAACAGATGCTTAACGGGGTGGTGATCTGACGTAACTTCCTATGTATTTATAAGTCAGTCGCTTACACGTTGCAAATATTCAAAATATCATGTATACAGGGTGTCGGAGAAAAAGGAACAGTTGTCTTCTAGAAGTTGTAGGGTTTTATGAATATATCACTATATAGAAATCGTAAAATATCTAGCTCCAACGATAACGTAGTTATAGGCTATGGCCGAAGAGCTCGTGGCCTTAAACGATTGAATGAACGCGCGGCCGCGTTAACCTACATTCTGAACTCTGTCATTAAACTTTTTAAATTAAGGGGATGGTTACTGGTTACGAAAAATGGTTTTATGGGATTATTTGGGGATTTGTTAATGGGACAAAAAAAATAAAAACGTAGTTAGATTTCACGTGAATAACTCTACGTTGCAGCTGATTTTTATGAGAAAATAAGGTATTGATATGGTCAACTTTGAACGTCAATTACTCGAAAACAAAAGAAAATATTTTTGTCAACAATTTTAATTGCTTCCTAAAAGTATACCCTATCACACATTTTAAGAGCTGTCCCGAATTCCCCGACACCCTGTATACTTACCAATGGGTTCTCTACCCGTAAATTGACCTAAGGAATAATTGATTTCAATAAATCTTACAGTTTGGTCCCAAACTAAGCAAAGGCTGTACCATGGGTACCAGACCACGGATATAAAAGGATATATTTTACTCCCACTGATACGGGAATTACGCGGGTGAAAACGCTGACGTCCGATAGTCACAGATATTTCACTGTAATCCTAGATCTTGTAGTTTCCAGAAGGCTGTTCCCAGTTTATTTATTCAATATATCATTCAGACACTACATCATGTCGCTTTGTATTCCGTCGCAATCCTCTGTCTATTTTACAGATGTATTGCCAAATCTACATATACTCGTATCGTATACATACAAAGGACAACACATGCTGTATATTTTATACATGTCCTTGTGGTATACATATTTATAGAACAGGTATACGTGAGTCGTGGCCGTCGGGTTTGAGCATCCTGCTACGCAAGCGACGCAAGTTCCAATCCCAGCGGGGCCTGTACCAATACGTTTTTCATAAAAACTTATGTACAGTGATTTCACACCACTTGCTTTACAGTGAAGAAAAACATCGTGAGGAAACCTGTATATTTCTGAGAAGTAATTCAAAGACACTTGTATAGTGCCTGTGACGGCGATAGACTCACTCGGTCTCACTTCGGTGAAAAGTGGGTGTTGTTAAAGTCAAAGTCAAAGTCAAAAATATCTTTATTCGATTAGAGTTTTTTTTTACTTTGATTTTGACACTACCATGTAATATTATTACGCAAATATTAGCATCACCATTACGATAGATAAAACAATAGTGAGGCACTAAGCCTACGAAGGTTCTATATTATGTTAGTCACAAAATAATGGGTCCAGCAAAATAGCAATTTTGTGTGAGAATTAATGATTCCCATAATGACTACCTACATTGTTACAAAATGCCTTTGTTCTTGCTATGATGATATCATTTCACACGTTTTTGCCCACGAACCTTGTACACAAAGTTGCCAGGGCAAAAAATATCGTACTAATTTCACTGTGGCTACATTTGTCTGGACTCGTTAAAAATCTTTTTTGTAAAAAGATCGCGTAGCTCTTGTGACGAAATAATTTGGGAAACAAACACGAAGTATAATACCAAATCTATATCTATACAGATAAATAAAATTGAAGTGTCTGTTTGTAATTCCAAAATAACAGCTTTTCTCTAAATGCATTTGATAGTATACACGGTACTGACACTAAAAAACCAAGTTTTAAAATTTTTCTCTGTCTGTCTGTCCGTCTGTCTGTCTGTCTGTCTGTCTGTTTGTTCCGGGTTATCTCTGAAACGGCTGGACCGATTTTAACGGGACTTTCACTGGCAGGTAGCTGATGTTTCAAGGACTACTTTTATGTATTAAAAATATTAGGGTTCCGCCACAATAAGGATGAAACTAAATCTACGCGGGTGAAACCGCAGGGCACATCTAGTATAATATGAATATTATTAAGTACTTGCATACAATTCTATAATATTTTGCGGCTTGGTAATTGTAGCTATGAATACAGATAAATAAAATAATTAAATTGTATATTTGTAATTCAAAATTATCAGCTAAATGCAACTTAAAATTAAAAAAAATATTTTTTTAATTTTTCTGCCTGGCAGTCTCTGAAACAGCTGGACTTTCACTGGCTTATATAGCTTTGCCAACCTCAAACAGAATCCACTTTTGGATCTTCCATTACCCATATTTTTAATTTGAACCCGCCAGATTTTCAGGAAATAAAGAAAATTCGTCACATTCAACCAGATATCCGAGACTTGCCGGTCGTTTAAAGCCTCGAAAAACGCTTCAAACATTAGATTAATTAAAGTCTATTTCAAACGTAAACAATTGCCGGAAACGCCAAATTATAATATTAGATATTCCTTAAGTCCCATTTGTACAGTCAACGTCAAAATCCATTGGAAAGGGTACCCATTGTTAAATGAGCCTGGTGTTATCCCCTTGTCAACAATATGATTAAGTGAACTTGGGAATGCCACTTACTGCATTCTTGTTGTTAGACGTTAAGAGGAGTGGAATAGCTATGCTAGCAAGTTATTGAATTCATGTTGGCATAGCGATTCCACTACCTCTGCACTAATATTATTAAGAGGAGAGCTGTGTTTTTGT
This sequence comes from Watsonalla cultraria, assembly GCA_964035505.1. NCBI lineage: Eukaryota > Metazoa > Arthropoda > Insecta > Lepidoptera > Drepanidae > Watsonalla > Watsonalla cultraria. The sequence continues at coordinate 11,301,024 of OZ037722.1, read as the reverse complement.
AAGTCTCGAAAAGATTTAAAAACTACTGGACCGATTTCATAAATTCTTGCACTGTCAAAAAGCTACATTTTCAGCGCGTAACATAGGTTATTGCTAACCGAGGATAATTAGGGATCCGTTACCCGTGGGAAAAGTCACGGATAGAAGCTATTTCTAAGTAAGCTTGTTTGCACTCTTCGTATTAAACAAAAAGTAGTTAGGATTAATTAAGCGTTTGAGATCCTACCATACCATCTTATACCTCGATGGATTGAAAATGATTATCAAACATCTATACATACAGATAAATAAAATTGAAGTGTCTGTTTGTAATTCCAAAATAACAGCTTTTCACTAAATGCATATGAAAGTATACACACTACTGACTTTAAAACAAAGTTTTGAAATTTTTCTCCGTCTGTCTGTCTGTCTGCCTGTTTGTTGCTGGACCGATTTTAACGGGACTTTCACTGGCAGGTAGCTGATATTACAAGGAGTAACATAGGCTACTGTTATTTATTAAAAATATTAGGGTTCCGCGACATGAAGCATGAACCTAAATCTACGCCGGTGAAACCTCGAGGCACAGCTAGTCTAAACATATATGACTGAATGACTAGCTTATGTATCAATGCACATTCTAAGCCACTGGTCCTAGAGACATGTTCTTTTGAGGGTGTATTCTTGGTGAGGTGTAAGTAGGTCTAAAGAAAGGGTATTCTGAAATTCTATCCTTAAGGGGGTTTAATAGGGGTTGAAAGTTTATAATTAGGCGCATACAAGGCGCAATAAATACATACAGCAGTTTATCCCCACTATTTACGATGGGCGCTCTAAATTCGTGACGGGAGGCGGTAGCTGTAGTATAATTTTGTCGCTGTCATACACTCAATAAGACCCCTAAGGCAATACAATTAAGATTGAATTGACGCTACTATGTATCCTGAGAGCCACCAGGGGCGTGCATTGGAATTTCATCAGGGTAGGCATAAACAATAAGTAGGTAGGTAGGCAGGTTAAGAACATACCTATGTGACGCGGCGTAGGTACGTACGTGTTGGTAAAGATACACATACGAACATAAACACACACACAAAACATGAGTGTATTCAGTGATCACAAATTGTAATTTTTGCTTTCCTGCTTATATGCAATGCACGCCACTGAGAGGCACTCGGAGTAGTGTTTAACAGTTCTTTAATAGGTCTCGTTTCTAGATTAACTTATAAAAACCCTTCCGAACTAATTTTCAAGCTTAAGGCGCTTACGTCGTGCAAAATATACTAATGTCAACCCGTTGCAAGGTCGCGGGCTAAAGTTAATTAAGTAATTACGCTTTAGACAGCTACGGGCGGGTCTAACAATTGAATTATTTAAATTCCCCGAGCTAACGAAATGACAGAAGATAATATTAGTTTGTCTTGGTTGTTAGGGAGACAATTCCGCAGTAAGTTTTGCTAATTAAAATCCCACAGTTTGACAAGGGATTAGTTTATTATGTTATACTTTGTTGGGTTTCACTCGTAACTTTAATAACGTCCGTTCGATTGTCATCTTTGCTGTGTCAATACTTCCGTTGCGTAGGCATTGTTTACCTGGGCTTCGCACTCATTGTCGGGGTCGCCAATTGTGATCCGTTGTGGCTGATCTCTTGATATTGGCACACTGATCTTTAGCCTATACTAGGTTTGGTTAGTTTAGGACTAGATTAAAAATCCCACATACCCCGATCTGCCTCTCCCAGGGCGGTCGGGGACCTTTTGAAGGTTTCCCCCTCGTCAATAAAAAAAAAAAAAAAAAAAAAAAAAAAAAGGACTAGATGGTGATCTAACATCTCATGTATTACACCAGTCTACACCAATATTATAAAGATGAAATATTTTATTGTTTGTTTGTTTGCATTGAATAGGCTCCGAAACTACTTATCCGACCTTGAAAATTATTTCAGCAATGGATTGGTACATGATGAGCGAGTAACATAGTATATATTTATTCCCGTACTCCCACGGGAACAACGCGGGTGAAACCGCGTGACGTCCGCTAGTCATCTATACTTAACTATTATAATGAGGCAAATTTTGTGTCTTTTATTGAGGTTATATGGGGTAAAATGAGATCTGAAACTGTACAGATTTTGGGTCAAGTTATTTTGGACTATCATAAGCTATATATTAACTATAAGATCTTTTTTGAGACTCCATCGGTGAGACATACAATGCGACTATATACTACCACTATTTCATACTAAATCGCAACGGTCTCCTGAAAGGCACTTATCTGCGTCATTAACTAGTGGATGTTTATTGGCACCAGTATTTATGTAACATTTTTCAAGCATAGACCGAGTGGCGAGAATCCGGTGGCATATTTTTTCGTGACGCGTCGACGTTACTGGGAGAATCGAAAAATATTCAACGTTAAGATTGATAGCCGGCCGTGACAGGTTAGACTGGGTTAAGGCGGATTTATCGTGGAGACGCATGCATTTTTTGCCGTAGCTCAAGATTAAGGCACTTGCACAAAAATGTAAAAACAATAATTAGCTTAAATCTTGCTATGCTAGTCTTGGGTGACCATCTTCGCAATCGATTTATTTATCTGGACAAAGTAAGGTAACGATCGACTTTCACGGAAAAATATCAATGACATTTGGTTAAAATCGATATTTTTACAATTTTAAACCGAGCGACTTCGTTCAAGTAGCTAAAGTAATCAACGCCATTGTTTTTAACCCTGAGTAATAAAGGTGAAAGTGTGGTTCCGTTATAATAAGGTTTCAAATATATATCCTCATCACACAGTTAAATTATGTGATGAGGTGTATACACTTTATTGGTAACTATTTAAAAAAAATATTTGAATGCCAACGTGAGATAAATAACAAATTTAATTGCCTCTTAGAGAAAGCTTTAAAAAAAAATTTATCATATCAAAAAAAAAAATAAGTCGTAGGAATGCTATTGCCTACTCCTAAGCCTACGCCTTAACACAGAAGGTATATACAACCTTAAATAAACTCCCGTTTTAGCACAACCCATTGCCTAGTTCTTTGTCAAGCATTCTCTCTCAGTTTCCCTCAGATAAAATACCAACTTGTTTTCTCTAAAATGTCTCGGATATCAATAACCCTGTATCACATGACTGAGCATCATTTATTGATAATGTCAATCATATAGGTTGAAAATACGGCCAAGTGCGAGTTGGACTGGACTGGAGCACTGGGGTCCGTAAAACATAACTTTGGAGATGTATCGTCATAGGTCACATCAGTTTAACAATGCATTAATGTTATTTTATATATGGTCACGCCATCCTAGAAGGATCCCCGAAAGGCTAAGCAGAAATAACAACACCCACGTTTCACCGGAGATGGTTAAGTGCCAACGTGACAGATAGTGAGTCCGTCCGGCACTATACATACGTCTTAGAATTACTTCCCAGACAAATGCAGGTTTCCTCACGATGTTTTCCTTCACCGAAAGGTTGTGGTGTGAAATTACTGCACTTTAGTCTTTAGATAAGTCGCTTGCGTAGCAGATAACTGCTCGAAATCCACGGCCACCACGGTTCTTCATGTTTATTTAACTGAGTGATTTTCATTGAAGTACTATAAGTACTTAAATAAATGGTGTGCTCACGTGTCCGCCATGTACCTTAAAAAAATTACTGGCTACATAAGCCTCATGCGAGTGTAAGACCGTCAAGTTTATCGGAGTTGAAGTCATTGTCACATCACATCACCGCCATCACAATTTAAGCCAGTAATTCTTCTCCGAGGCACAAGGAGTTCCGTTGTGGAAGTAAAGAAACCTGTCGTCTCATTAAGACTTGACTTAAACTTAATCTCAGAAATATCTTTATTCGATTAGACCTTTAACAACGTGCTTTTAAATCGTCAGAATGACATAATTATACAGGATTATACATGCTATCGCCAGGTTCGAAAGGTTGCTTTTACTGAGAAGAGCCTGACTAGAAACACAGTAGTTACTCTTTTAAAAACAAAAATTCAATTGTAACACGTTCCCTGCCAACGCGGTCAATGCTGACCGACACTGCCTGGATAGGAAGCTGCGGAAGGTGCGATTTTTTCTCGACATGGAATGTTTTAAAAATACAAAAGAAATGTAAGCCCATGGACTATGATCAAAATTCCAATGCGATATCAAACACTAACCCAAGCTCGCACGGGGTAAAATGGAGAGTAGCAACCGATCAATAAAGTGTAAAATTGAACCTTACCTACTGCTCTCAGTGACGGGGGTTGACAGCAGACATGCATTTAATCAGACCCCAGGGTTTCCATTGATACATTCCACTGGTAGGCCAACGGACATTACGTATTAGAAAAATGTCAGTTATAAAATGAATAGTCACATGACACACATAATATCTAAACGTGCGATTGAGAATATTGGTCCTAATATTATAAAGAGGTAAGATTTGGTTGTTTGTTTGCATTGAATAGGCTCCGAAACTACTTGACCGATCTTATACAGCAATGGATAACTACATCATCAGCGAGTAACATAGGCTATATTTTATCCCTGTACACCGACGGAAACGGGAACTACGCGGGTGAAACCCGCTAGTTAATTATACATTACAGAATAATATGATTTACTGTATTTTTTTTTTTTCTATTAACTCAGTAGGGGTCTGTCCAGTAGCTAAGTAAGTTTAAACATAGATTTTCGTTGGCATATTCGTGATGATGGTTTTTGGATGGATATAATAATAATATATATAATAATATTATTAGGATGGTTGATACGATTTTGATCTTCGTTGGTGGTTTAGTGATGAAATTATGGCTAAAATATTATAGTTTTAATATATTTTTATAAAATGCGTGTTTTCTAAAAACTAGGATGTACGTTTGCTCAGCACGGCCCCCACGAATTTGAACTTTTGGTGTGCACCAAAGGAATGTACTCACCTCCAGGAGTATATGTACCGCTTTCTTTTTCAATGTACCTCTCTACTTTGGAAGAAATAAGCAAACAAAAGGGGCCGTGCCAGCCAAACGCTTTCAGCACGGCCCTCGTGTAACTTGGCTAATATAAAGCGTATTTAAAAAATTCTTAAGCCCATCGAATGTACTCTATTAATACGTTAATGGTACCGCAAAAGATATTGAAAATTCATTATAACAAATAATATACAGACATGGAAAGGGGGCCGTGCTGAAAAAAATGATTTTAAGAAAATACCTAAAAAATCCAAAGCAACCTTAGCCAAATCCTATTAAAACATGACTAATTTATGGCTCGTAACATATGTACCGCCTTAGTTTCTCATATAATTCGCTAAATTTTGAACAATAAACCATTTTAGTTTTTTCAGCACGGCCCCCTAAAGATGCCTATATCTTTTTAAATATGACATATTTCTTTACAAAAATCGGCATTCTGGATTATTTTCAGGAGTACATTCGTTCCCAATTAAATCCGATTATCCTGTGTTAGTCGTTTAAAAGATAAATTGCATTAAAAATATCATATAATACAACGGATGGGGTGACCATGATTATTTTTAATAAGAACTGACAGATGGATAGTAAGCAGTTGACATTTTAAAACATGATTGATCACTCGAAATTTAAAGGTATCAAAAAAAACATTTACAACTAAACAGTTTCTAACACTTTATAAACTAAGTATAATTTATATTTTGGCATAATATAAATAACGAAAACTGACACGCCATCCAAGAAAAGTAAGCAGAGGTGTTGCAATAACAATACCAATAAAAGTGCCAACGTGGAAGATGGTGAGTACATCGCCGGCTCAGTCAGTATACAAAGGTACGTTTTAGAATTACTTTCAGAGTGCCTAGTGCGAGTATCCCACGGATACAACGCATCTTTAATCTGTACAGATAACTGTTTCTAATTTCAAATTAACAGCTTTTCACATAATGTGTATACAGTATAAGTCTAAGTCTACGCGGGTGAAACCGCAGGGCACTGCTAGTTAATATTAAAGATTCATTTATTGTGTTGTATTTTATACAGCAGCGCCATCCTGATTTCTGTCGGGAGCGCATTCTTGAGGAAAATGAAAATGAAAATGAAAATGAAAAATATTTATTCAGTTTAGGCCCTGGTAAGGCACTTATGAAAGTCGAGAATTTACCACCGGTTCGGAAACTAGCCTTCTGAGAAGAACCGGCAAGAAACTCAGCCAGGCATCATGTACATAACATCGAAACAATATAAATCATAATGAAATCATAAGGAGGATGGACTGTCCGTCCAGGATGTGAAAAGAACAATATTTTTTATGACTGGATCCAATATATTGAAAGTGAGGAGCTTAGCTAGTGAGGTGCAGTGGGATAAAAAGGATCAATTTATTTTAACGCAGTCAAATAATGTAATAAATTTACCGACATTCATTAAATTATTTGACTACGATATATAATATAGAAAATACGGGTATAGACAAAAATAGTTAAATTTGGAATCATGGTCACCCCATCTGTTGTATTATATAATATTTTTGATGCAATTTATCTTTTAAACGACTAACACAGGAGAATCGGATTTAATTGGGAACGAATGTACTCCTGAAAATAATCCAGAATGCCGATTTTTGTAAAGAAATATGTCATATTTAAAAAGATATAGGCATCTTTAGGGGGCCGTGCTGAAAAAACTAAAATGGTTTATTGTTCAAAATTTAGCGAATTATATGAGAAACTAAGGCGGTACATATGTTACGAGCCATAAATTAGTCATGTTTTAATAGGATTTGGCTAAGGTTGCTTTGGATTTTTTAGGTATTTTCTTAAAATCATTTTTTTCAGCACGGCCTCCTTTCCATGTCTGTATATTATTTGTTATAATGAATTTTCAATATCTTTTGCGGTACCATTAACGTATTAATAGAGTACATTCGATGGGCTTAAGAATTTTTTAAATACGCTTTATATTAGCCAAGTTACACGAGGGCCGTGCTGAAAGCGTTTGGCTGGCACGGCCCCTTTTGTTTGCTTATTTCTTCCAAAGTAGAGAGGTACATTGAAAAAGAAAGCGGTACATATACTCCTGGAGGTGAGTACATTCCTTTGGTGCACACCAAAAGTTCAAATTCACGGGGGCCGTGCTGGGCAAACGTACATAAACTAGGGTCCAGCAATACTCCGCCTCTGTCGGTCTAAATATGACACTATTGTGAGTCCATACAAATCTGTGTTTACGTCGACGCGGTGACTTGTGACGATTTTATGAAAACTCGCACTAAGCACGAGGTAGAATTATTTCTCTGAGATCAAATTTAAATTGAAGGTGAACCATCTTAAATTCCGTAAAATATCAGTACAAAGTTATACTAGAGATCCCGTATACCGTAACTCCATAGATTTTCAACAAATTACCCACACCGACAAACAAGACCTCAAATTTGAATCCGACCACTCGAGTTGCCAAGTAAACTAAGGAATTGACATAAATTTATATCTATACATCTATACAGATAAATAAAATTTAAGTGTCTGTTTGTAATTTCAAATTAACAGCTTTTTCTAATGCATATGCTATAAACTTTACCTACAAAAAAATATTTATTTATATTATACAAGATTTTCGCTATATGTCTGTCTGTCTGTCTGTTTGTTCTGGGTAATCTCTGAAACGGCTGGACGGATTTTAACGGGACTTTCACTGGTAGGTAGCTTATGTTTCAAGGAGTAACTTAGGCTACTTGTTATTTATTAAAAATATTAGGGTTCCGCGACAAATAGGATGAAACTAAATCTACGCGGGTGAAACTGTGGGGCACAGCTAGTAGGTACCTAAAAATAAGTTTCAAATACAGCCAACGCGGGTGAAACTGTGGGGCACAGTTAGTCTGAAATATTAAAGGTTGTAAACATCGTTTGTGGGTCTAGAAGCTTTTGAGTTCTCAACTTTAGATAAGTTTAACCACCAAGTTTAAATTGCTCTCAAGTATTGAGTTGCTATCACCGCTCCCCAGGTACTTTGATTTGGTTTCTAGTAAACTGTTGGGGTAAATAGTGCTGATTGCCTACCCCACTGGGCTCTGTTGACTTGGATCAAACTATTTTATATATCAACTAGCGGGATTCATGCGGTTTCACCCGCGTAGTTCCCGTTCCCGTGGGAGTACGGGGAACGGCTTAACGTGCTTTCCGAGGCACAAGGGTTTGAACACCGCCAACTGACAAACTCAGGGTATTTTATTGTGAACTAGCTGTGCCCTGCGGTTCCACCCGCGTAGATTTAGTTAGTTGATTACCTTATTGTCGCGGAATCCTAATATTTTTAATAAATTAAAGTAGCTTAAGTTACTCCTTGAAACATCAGCTACCTCCAGCGAAAGTCCCATTAAAATCCGTCCAGCCGTTTCGGAGATTACTCGGAACAAACAGACAGACAGACAGACAGACAGACAGACAGAGAAAAATTTTAAAACTTGGTGGTGGATAGATTTCTTGACAGATAAACCCAATATCTTCTGTTAATGACCCGACCCGGGAATCGAACCCGGACCTCGTGATCGTCAGGCGAACCTACTAACCACTAGACCAACGAGGCAGTTACTTTAAGTGTAGATAATCATCACCTGTTTATTTCACGGAAGACGAGGGCCAACTATGATCGTTTAAGCAGCGCATATTAAGACATTCTTAAGAGGAGCTCGTGGCACAGTTGCTATTGCGCATATCATTTGATCAGCGAAGTTAAGCAACCATACGCCTAGCCTGTAGTTGGATGGGTGACCGCCCGAGTTCCCTCCGTGCCTCGGAGAGCACGTTAAGCCGTCGGTCCCGGTTGCCAATTAAACATCTTTGGCAATCGTTACAGGTCAGTCGGAGGCCTAAAAATAATCTGACAACTGGTTAAACCCAGATCACAGATTTTCCTCTTAAATGGGGTTGCAAAGGTCAGATGGCAGTCGCTTCGTATAAAAATCAGGTGATCAGCCACATCGGGTTGAATCAAGTGTCGACCCCAAACAATGTATGGGATAAGGCCAGGGAGATGATTAAGACATTCTTAACTTTGAAATTTCATCTTACGGTACCAAAATGAAACGTCAAAGCTCAGAAGTTCTTGATACGCTCTGATTTATCCAATGATGGTAGGCCCCCAGTTCAAATTCAAAACATCTCTTAAAAATCACCTTTTAATGTACTTCCAAATCGTCATAATGATTACACAAGAAAAGCTTCTGCCCGCGACTTCGTCCGCATGCAATAGTTACTTTGGGTTTGCAACCATCTCTCATATTCCTGTCGCATTGACCGTATGCAACCTTACTCAAAAAAACACAACACTACTCTAACGTAGCATCATTTGGGCGCGATTTTCAGTACGAAATCGTACTCACGCGAAACATTTTCAAGTACAAATATGTTTTGCCGAGTCTTACTTGTTGCTTTGCCATTTAAAACTTGAGTATGACTGGAGTCCACACTTTCCTTCGTAAATATGACGTCACATTCACGCGCTTAGAAGTACTGTTGGTTGCATCAAATATTCATATAGAAGCAAAGTTTATTTTGATTTAAAAGTTCAAATCTGGTTTCGGTTCATCTGGCCGGATAACCAGGGTCTAAGGCAAGGGGTCATTGATAAATCGTCACTTCTAACTGGAATATCCATGTTTCCGTCACATTACCCCTACAGTGAAAAAGGCAGAGAGAGCCGTGGTGGCCGTGGCGTTTGAACAGTCGCTTGCTACGCAAACGATGCAATTTCCAATCCCAGTAGGATATTTACCTACCAATAAGTATCTCTTAAAACTTATGTGCAGTGATTTCATACCACGTGCTTTACGGTGAAGGAAAACATCGTGAGGAAACCTGCATATGTCTGCGAAGTAATGCAAATACATATATGAATAGTGCCTGAGACGTTGGCGCTCAATCATATTCTGTAAAAAAGTGGGGTGTTGTTAATTACAATACCTCTGTCTATATGTATGTATGTATTCCTCGAAGATAGTACCCCTAGAGGATGGTTTTAAGAACTGAGTATCAGCTCTAGAATCATGAAGTATTTCATTCATCATCCCATCCCTTCTTTCTTTGTTACAATATTGTACGAATCGTACCTGTTATGAGTATGTTTTAGTTTCACTCATTGTTAGTAAAATAGATCGCGCTATTGAAAGTTGTATCGCGTTACATAAATACTTATTCTTCCTCTTTGACATTTTACAATATAACGAACCTTTGGATATGAATCCTAGTTTTATTTAGTTCCTGTAATCTTCGGAGGGTCAGTTTTGTTCCCCCCAAACAAATATATTTGCAACAATGTTATTTAAATGCTAAACTCCGAATCCACAATGCGGTATCATCGATTATTTGTGTAAGGTATTTCGTTTAAGCCGGATTCAGGGTGATGTATTACGAGCGGAATGTTGATTGTTCCACTCCAAATCAGCTCATCCTACTTCTAATCCCCGTGTTGGGTCGGGTTACACTGCGAGCGACAATGTTTATTATCTGTATGTATTCTTCTGATACGTACTTAGTTTCACTGGTACAAACTCTGGGATTAGTTACAAATATAGGCCAATGTTCATTTTTCATAAGTAACTTAGAAATGTAAGCGACGATCCTCTTATCTAGCTTTGCAGAGCGCTTTCTCGAAGAACCGAGGAAATGTAACTACCTTACTAGCTATACAATGGAACATTAAAATAATAATACCCCCTTTTTACCAACATTAAACCAAGACTAGATAAAACTCTGACTAAAACCCTAAAACTATATCCATCCATTTTGAAATCCATATCGCAAAAAGAGATTATTTTTGACCAAGGATTATCTATGGGGATATTTCATAGTAAACTGGTGTGACCGATTTAACATAAGTATCCAGACAGTTCTAAATATAAAAAGAAGACTCAATGGCCACTTTTTATATATTTTTGAGCATCACTAAACAGATAGAATAGACCTAATAAGATTTAATGTATAGATGCGTCTAAAATAATTTCAGTACTATGAACCGACTGAAGGTTTTAAGAGAACTGGCAAGAAGGTGAGTAATATTATAACTATGATAATAAGTTAAAGTTATGATTAAAATTCATTATGTACTGTCAATCAGAATATCTACTCAACAAAATTGTAGCAGCGTTTCTCCACTCGCTCATAGATGGCGCTACTCGCTAACAAATGCGAAGTTTGAGTACAAATACACGAGAACCTAAATCGTGCCATAAGAGTTTTCAAGCGCATTGCAGTATATATACAAGTTTCCAACTAGAACACCAGGAGCCGCGGTTCCCCAGGCATGACACCCGCCTGGCTGGAAGATCTTCCCTTTGCTGGGTATGAGCATGATCATTCGCTCCCCCCACAAAATAAACTCTCTGTGAATGTTCTCTGCTTACAGTGAAGCCCCACACCGGATGCCTTCAAAATACACGGTGCGAGGAAATACACGTTAAAAATGCGGATTAATGAGCTTCGAGACGAAATTGTTCAATTGGAACGGATCCGGCGCTATTGAGTGATTGTGATTAATGTATGTTTGAGGTGGGGACTCGTGTAAGGCCGCACCATTTTACTCTTTCTCATTGTTTTAGGGAAACAGTAATATCTATCTTTCGTACTGATCTGAGAGAGAGCCGGGTTATGTATTGAACTAGCTTGGATTTTGTACGCATTCGTGAAATTAAAATACAAATATATATAACTCAAAAGTGACTGACTGACTGACATAGTGATCTATCAAAGCACAGCCCAAGCCACTGGACGAATCGGGCTGAGATTTGGCATGCAGGTACATGTTATGACGTAGGCATCCGCTAAGAAAGGATTTTGTTTAATTCAAGGGGATAAAATAAGGGATGAAAGTTTGAATGAAACTAAATTTACGCGGGTGAAACCGCGGGGCACAGCTAGTTAAATTACAAATGTATGTGGTTTAGACCATTCGACCAAGGAAACGCACGTATAATTAAGGTTGGATTTTATTAATTAGTGCATACACCAATTCTTTAATAGAATTCAATAAGATTGCCGTTATGCCCTCTATAAATGCATATCCAATTTAATATATAGCCAGCTTAATTGAATATCTTTGTCCTAATTAATATTCTTATCGACCTATGTACCATCTTTGTATAATATAGAACTAGCTGACGTCACGCGGTTTCACCCACGTAGTTCCCGTTCTTGTGGGAATATGTAGATAAAACATAGCCTATGAATGATAATGTAGTATTCAAATGGTAGAAGAATTTTTAAAATGGGTCTAGTTCTTTTCGAGCCAATTCGTTACAAACATACATACAAACCTTCCCTGTCTTGGTATAGATTCTACTGTACGTGTGTATGTCACTAAACTCCTCCTAAGCGGCTGGACAGATATGAACACAGATGGCGCTACAGTCGGTATCTAGGTTATTTATCTAAGCAGGACAACGTCTGTCGGGTCCGCTAGTATTAAAATAATGTCCAAAGTTCAAAGCACATTTTTGAGGCCACATAGAGACTGCAACTTGCGAATAATTCCCCTTATTATTGCAAGCGTTTATACACTACGAAATATCTGGAATACCAAATTAGTTTGCAGCACTAATTAGGCATTCCCCATATACCTACGCAATATTATCCCACTTAACTCGCAATGCAAACAGCCAAAGGATACGCCCACGCTGGGTTACTTCAGAACAAAACTGCTGAACCCTTCAAACAAAAGTATAATTGATTTTACGAGTACGTGGGAGGTAGCTCTAACTACTTGTAGTTAAGTTAGTAGTTTCACCACGACACGTAGTTTTGCCTACATGGACCTTTGCCTTTCACCTTTAATATCGTGAAGATAGTTTTACTATTTTACTGTTGGAGGCTTGGCTCGACACTAGACTTGCCTAAGCCCGCAGCTTGACCCTTTTGGCTCATTCTTAGAATTGTGGAATTAGTTCATTGGTAAAGAGAAGTCGATTTAATGTTTTGCCTTAAAATTAAATAATATCACAAAAATAATGACATTCAATTTTAATAAAGAGTGTTTGAAAACCAGCCTTCTATGAAAACCCAGCAAGATCAGCTAGCATCTTGGATCTTCAGCAAATTTAATTTCAGCCTCAAATACACTTTCTTGCAAGTACTTGTTCTAAAATTCATCACTACTAGATAAATGCGAAACTGACTCACTAAGAATTCAATTACTTTACTTTCTATATCTCCACTTTAAAAGTCTAATATGACGGTCACCAGACTTTTAGAGGTAAAAATATATTGACTAGGTCTTCATCGTACTCTCGCGGCGGACATTTTAAGTGCTCAAAGAGAGGTATGATCCAATTGGGTTACTGTAGATGGATAGGCTAAGAGCATTTTATTCTTGTTTGAGTTATTGAGATATTCAGGGATATAAAATCCTGCAAACACATGACATGAGATAAGGTCAGAGGTAGAATATGCTAATGATGATTATTCTGGATCCATGCACGATGCATGTGATAGATTATTTTTAGTGTTAAATTGGTTTTCATAGTTATCTTAGTGGTTTATTCCATAATAGTACCTATTGTTGGAATAGGTACGTGATTCAACCCATTGTGACTGATCACTTGATTTTTACGCAAAGCGACCTAATTTTGGTCTTTACAATATAAAGGATAACTGATGGCAGCCCGAGCTGGGCCCGAGCCGGGTCCGGGCCGAGCATAGGCGATTGCGAAAGACGTTGAGTCGAGACCGACAGCTTAAGGTCCTCTCTGTGGCACTAAGGGAACCCGAACGGTCACCAATCTGAGGCTTATTATTCTTGATGACCGATCCAATTATATACGCAATACTAGCTGTGCCACCACAAGCCTCTCTTAATAATAACCAAAAAAAGATCTGGAGGTCTGCCATCATCGGTTTAAGCAGAGCGTATTGAGAACTCCTGAGCTTTGACGTTTCATTCTGTGATACCAAAATTAAAGAACCTAAGAAGTTAGTAAGACGTCACTAGCAACGATGTCAGTGGGCTCCCCAGATCACTTTCCCTATGAACATAACCTGATTATATTTTACCGCAAAGAAACGCTTGATTTTAAATTTCGGGCCACAGAGAAACCCTTGCAAGGTTTTGATCAAGTGGAAGTATTAGCACGAAACCATAAAACGTTTGTTTCTTCTTGTGTTAAATTATTATTTTGTAACGAGGAACGTTTGAGTATCTCTAATTAATTATACACCAAAATTAACCAACATTTCTGATCCCTTCATAAGCAAACAATAACTCAATCAAATTATAAAAACCAAACATTCAACAATAGAACGCCCCATTCATGTCCCAAATCCACAGCTTAGAGCATCCTACACGTAAAATGTTGACCAACGAATGTTAGAATGTTTTTGTAGTATGCGGTTTATTTTGTCTGTATTTTAGGGTGTAATTTAGGCCAGTGTATGCTGGTGTCTCGTGTTGACAGATTATTAATCACCAGCAGTGACGTCCCGTGCAGACTGACACGCGTCATTGGAGGCGGATGAAAGTTTATGGTACAAGGCATGAGAAGAGAGATATTCCAACATACATACATATTAGATAACCACAATTTTTGCTAAAGAGACCACGAATCAAAAAAAAGAGTCGTGGTGACTGATTGTCTGACTACCGACACAACCGACGCAAATTCAAGTCCCAGTGCTCTGTACTATGAGTTGATTTCTATATGCATTGATTGATGGTGGCGGTTACAAGTTTAGTGGTGAAGTAAAATATCGTTAAGAAACTTACATATTTCTGTGATGTCTGATGAATCAAACATGTCTTGTAAGTGCCTGAGATGGACTCACCATCCGTCACGTTGGCACGTAATCATATTCGATGCAAAGCGTCAGTGTCTACCCCTTCGCAGACCCTTCTGGAAAGACGTGAGCATGTTTTAATTTTTCTACTTGTATTTGCCTCACAGGATTGCGCTAGCTGCCGATTGCAGCGATAAGGTCATGCACTGACCGATAGTTCACCTCTTCGTAGTATTCCTTTGTTTGGTGCTAAGACTTCTTTGGAACGATGTTGACAAATTCATATTCCAAAAAAGTACAGAACTAAGTCGTTCATCATCCAAACGATTGAGTCTCATAAAACCTTGCACGTAATTTTGTGGGAATTCTTGGAAATATGGTAGGAAAATAAATAAGCTTATAACATACACTGTAACCGTTCAGGGTGTGATCGCTTGTACATTTCACAAGCGCGTCCATGCCTCCCGAAACATCACGACGGGATGGGTGTCAACCGATACATTCCATTCTGCACCACTGGTACTAGATCTAATCCATTTCACGGTAAAAAGTTTGAAGAAAATTGATGGTATTTAGAAATGAAAAATGCATTCTTGAAACTTTTCGTAATAGACTGCTGTCAGCTTCTTTTTTCTTTCTTGTATAAGTTTGAATTATACAATGAAAATGAAAATGATAATGATTTATTCAGTGTAGGCCCTGGTAAGGCACTAATGAATGTCGAGGAATTTACCACCGACAATGCATGTGAAGTCGCTTTACGTGGTATCATTTTAAGAGCGAATCAAATTGGTCACAATTTTAGTAAAACGTTTCGCGATCATAACCTAACCGTTAGAATTTAGGGTCAGACCGGTTGTGATTCTACGGTATGTTAAATTTTCAGTGCTTCAGAGTGTAAAGAAGAGAAGGGATTCACTGTGCTTTGTGTGGTTCAATATTAGTCCATGATAGTGTTTTGCTGTTTTATTCTTATAATTAAACTAGCTGTGCAACGCGATTTCACCCACATAGATTTAGTTTCATGCTTTATTTCGTGGAATTCTAAGTCACGCTTGACACATCGGCTATCTGCCAGTGAAAGTCCCGTTAAAATCCTAAAGCTCACGCGTGATGTCGTGACCAAGGGAAATAGGGATTCATTGTTATATATTAGATTAAATGAATCCAATATAAATATTGCACACAATAATCCTTCCAATCATCTCGAGTTCAATGAGAGGAGAGTAGAAACAATTATAATAAATGATCGCGGGCACGAAACTCATCAAATTGGCGATGCGAAAGGCGATAAGTGGCCTTAATCGGGCCTGAGTCGAGTTGCCAACTTCAATAAACATCTTTCAGCCAATAATTAGAGGAATCGGCCGCGTTAGCCGACGAAACGACCAGATAAACTTGGATTATCGCCCTCCCTAATTAAATTTGGGACTTTCTTATTTGGCATTATTGTACGCGATACTAGTGGCTTGAATTATAATGTTCATATTCATTAATTAAATGCATTAATTTCGGCCTTTGCCATCTGTAAGTAAGTATGACTATATATATATAGACTTCGTATAAAAGTCCTGACTGACTAGATACCCATGCATAGCCGAAAGGAGTGGTCCTAGAGATATAACATTTGTAGAGTGTGTTCTATGTGGGGTGTAGGTATCAACTCAGAAGATTTTCGAAATTACATCATGGTTGAATGTCTTACAGACGGAGCCGCGAGCGAAATCTTGTTATACAACCCTATAGTTCCATAACGAAATGAACAAACTGAAATTAAAATATCTTAATTCTTTTCAAGTTCGCTAGAACAAACTGCGAAATAAATCAAGTTTTAAAATTGACATTTATCAAGAGAATATGGAAGTGAAATATTAATTATTTTAATATGAAAGCCAGATAAGATAAATGCAGAGGAACTTATTGCTCCATTACACCTCGCTAATGCTTTAAAACAGTGTAATTTTAAAATCACGACAAAAATCCCTAGAGGCAACACACACAAACACAACATAATAAAAGACTAAGAACAACTTTGTTGGAACAGCCGGTTTACGAGCCGCGTCCGGGGGAAGACACGAAAGGGAACAGCGCCGAGCCTGAAAGGATGCATTCCCTGCAATGTTACTGAATTAATGAGCCTATTTTCTTGTAACTTGACACAATGGTTGTTCGAGGAGACGATAGAAGGCGAGTCTATCACCTTCTCAAGCACAAAACATACCTCTTTCAATCAATCAAGTTTTGTAACCGCACACACTGGTGGTGATAGCGTCACTGTGCGTAAGTGTATATATGTATTTAGAAGAACTCATTGGTACACCCTATTGAAATTGTAACTTGAATTCAAATTCAACGACTATTTAAGCCTCTTGGCCACGCTGGAACACAGATTCAAATTTATAGACTTATTTCGACTGTGATGAACATGTAGATGTTTGGGTACTTATCTTAATATATAATAAACAAATTACAACAACAACAAGGACCTAAGAACAAACATAAATAATAATGTAGAATTTAACAAATTACCTTACCACTTTCAATTTAATCAACGCAGAGATGACCTTAAATTGTTGATAAAGCTTAGCACGCAAGTCTAACATGCTCGTCACAATACCTTCCCGTGTTTCACAGTGAGCCAAGTCTCCGGAGCAGTTGATAGGAACTAATGTTGCAAAGCTTTTAGCTGCTCCCCTCCCGACACCCGGCCACCTGACGTCATCATCATACAATGCGGCTCATTATATGTAACTTAGAATAGTACCTTCGCACAAAAACGCTTCCTTAAATCAAATTTGTGCTTAAAAACTTAGTTCTGAAACTTTTTGAAGCATTTTCATTGCATTAATTTGTGCGCGGCGAAATTGATAATATTAATAACTTAATCAAAAATTTTCAAACACTATCTACTATAACATTAGATACCATTTATTTATTTATTTATTTGATATACATTTTGAACGGCCAGTAACCAATTACACAAAACGTAGCAATATTACACAATATAAAGTACACAAGACATTTATTTATATACAGCATATTATAAAAAATACAAACACATTTAGACATTCGCCTCGCAATACTCCAGACATGCCGACATGATCAACTGCCATTCATCCGCAAACAAATCACACTCAGAGTGTGACTCCAAGAGAGCGTTGAGCGCAGAGAGAGTGCGAGGGACGGGAGAGTATGATCGCGACTTAGTACGACCTGCAGATATTGAAAACACCCTGTGCTTCCTGGCGTGTGTAGTTGTCAGGCACAAATATTTTAGTCAGCTCTTCCATATTATACTACCATATTATAATCATAGCAGAAGTTAAAATACTACAGGTAAATTTGTGATGAGCGGTCAAGAAACAAGTTAGTTTCACAAGATAATTCAATAAAACGTGCAACTAAAAACTCATCATTTATTATAATAAAATGATAGACTTTTTCATTACATACATTTCTGTGTGAGCTCACCACCAATCACAGTCCAGACAGTTCCACTATCACCTTTCTTGTATATTTCAACCGCCGCTTTACCGACATCCTCAGCCTCTTGGAAAATCTGCGTTTTAAAATATTCCGCGAAATGCTCTTCGTGGTCTGGCCATGGTTTGTTATTTAGAAATGATGTTCTCGTATAACCGGGACAAAGAGTTAGCACTCGAACACCAGAGGTCTTAAAGTTTTGTTCGTGGCCTAAGCTACTTGAGAAGCCCACGACTGCAAACTTTGAAGCTTTATAATATATCAAATATGGATCTATAAACAAACCGTAGATAGATGCAATGTTCATAATCGTACCACCTTTCCCTCCTTTGTCAGTCCTCATACGCTCCCAGAACTTAACTGACCACTCCACGACCGCCAGAGTATTAACTTCTAATGTTCTTCTAGCAGACGTTTCGTCCGCAATACCAGCATTGTTCACCAGGATATCTACATATCCGTATTTATCAAAAATCATTTCTGATACAGCCTCCAAGTCTTTGGTGACATCACATTTGATGAAAACAGCTTTATTTTCTCCGTATTTAGAGTTGAATAGTTCAGCAGCGTCAGACCCTTTCTTTTCATTAATGTCGAGAATGAGAGCAAGCTGGACATCCTGTTGTAAGAAGTGATCAACTATTTCATAGCCCAATCCTTCAGCACCACCGGTCACTACCACAACTTTGTTTTTAAACTCTCTATCCATTATGGAAATATTGTTTCTTTAAATAATGTTTATGTGAAACGAGATCAGAGTGGCACTTATCTCTCTGCCTACTTGTGAGGTACTCAACATGATACGGGTGTGTATGTTGGTATTTATAATATCATACCCACGATTTGAAATATATCTATAATCTTGTTATTGTTGTTATTTAATTTAATTACCCAGTTGATAAATAGAACGATATCGACTCGTTTGCGTAATGAAAGCTTATCAGCTATATTAACATTATTTTGAGTGAGGTGGAAAGTACCACCACTAAAAGGCATTGGTACACTAACTAGGTACGGTGAAAGATTGGACATTTGAAGCTGGAAAGGTAAAAAAAATCATTTTTATATAAATTTTGCTCAACAAACAACTTTTTATCACCGAGCCTTGGATACATTCTAAACAATAAATTCAAGTATCTTATCATCATACATAGATTTTAGGATTTGAATAAGATATTAGAAACAAGATAAACTGCTAATTGTTGCAAGAGGATCGATTATAATATAATTATGATAATTTAGCCAAACGAAAAATGTTCTACAGAGTCGAGATAGATTTATTGTTGTCGATATAAACCACCAAAAAAGGGAATTGGATTATGGATAATACCCGAGGGAACTCCTCTATCGTTGATCATTTACCCAATTAAAAGTTCTCTAAGTTTTGCACATTGCAAACAATCGACTACTTTTACCAAATATGTTGACGGGTACGATACTCGAAACCAAATTAATTTAGTTTTTAAAGAAGATAAGGGATTGAAAAATTATCAAATTATAAGGATTTAGGAAAGCAGCAATGCAACAATAATTTTTGCCAAACCTCTATTCGAGGTGGATCGAGTGAACCTGCAGAAGATGGTTTGATTCAAACCTACTTTCATTAACCAGAAAACAGAAAATGTCTTAATTATAAAGCACACTCTACGCTGATTAAAAACACTTCAATTTAACAATGGTTCTCAACTTAATACTGGTTTCGTTGTAACCCCAAGGAGCTCACCGCAGAAATGTTTGACAACAGCAACTCTAATAATAATGCAATTATACTCGAAAATTTACTAGAATTTACAAATACCTACCTATTTCTATTCAATAAGCATTAATTGAAGAAATAAAACTTTCCTCAGATAAGACTGGATTAATCATAAAACTATAGTTGGATTATCTATACATACATTTAATGTTCCTATACTATCTACTAGATACAAAACTATGACAGATTTTTTTGAGTCAACTCCCCACCAATCACAGTCCACACAGTTCCACTATCACCTTTCTTGTATATTTTAAAAGCCGCTTTTCCAACGTCTTCAGCTTCTTGAAGAACCTGTGTTTTTTTAAATTCGTCTTCAAGATTTTTGATTAGTGACGTTTTCGTAAAACCTGGGCAAAGTGTTAGAACTCGAACGCCAGAGTCCTTGAAGTTATCTTTATGTCCCAAACATCTTGAGAAACCTACCACGGCAAACTTTGAAGCTTTATAATACCAGCCATATTTATCGATGATCAAACCGTAAATCGATGATATGTTCACAATAGTGCCCTCTTTTCCCCCTTTATCTCCATGACAGCTATCTTGTTAACTTCTATGGTTCTTCGAGCAGATGTTTCGTCCGCGATTCCAGCATTGTTCCCCAATATATCCACGTATTCATAAGTATCAAATATAGTTTCTGATACAGCCTCCAAGTCTTTGGTGACATCACATTTGATGAAAACAGCTTTATTTTCTCCGTATTTAGAGTTGAATAGTTCAGCAGCCTCAGACCCTTTCTCTTCGTTAATGTCGAGAATGAGAGCAAGTTGAACATCTTCTTTTAAGAAGTGATCCACTATCGCGTATCCCAAACCTTCAGCACCACCCGTCACTACCACAACTTTGTTCCTTAACTCTATATCCATGATGATATTTTTACTTAGCTTGTATGAAATTTAATGAAGTCTATACTTAGGCGGCACTAAGAATGTGAGTGATAAAGTCCCTACTTCACATGGAACTGATGTTCTTGTACCTTGTATTTATTCCACATCATATCAGTCATTCTTGATTTAATCTATAGGTATCTTAAAGTACTATGCAAATATTAATATTGTTGATAAGTAAAATGTGTATGGTTATGATTTGTGTGCTGACAAATATCATCTGAATGACATAATTATACACAGTTAGAAAAATTACGACTACTGTGAAAAACTCTACAAAAAAAATAACTCGTTTTAAAAAATATAATTGATTTTTTTATCGTTTAAGGTGCTCATACCTATTAAAAGGATAATAATAAGGATTTTAACACGACCTAGGTCATGGATTGACAAGACAAGTTCTGATAAAGTAGATATGTGAGCTAAGGTAAAGTGGTAAATTTTCATGAGAAATTAAACAGTATTAATTATTATTTATGAAAAAAAAATTGAATTTATTCAACGTTTTCCATATATTCTGATTTACTACCAGTAGCGCTATTTCAAAATAATGTTTTATCTCATTTATGCAAAATACAATAATAAAATATTGTTATTATGCAGCAATATAGGTCATAATAATTAGCTAAAATACTATAGAATATTATTTTGGGTAAGTTCACCACCAACAACAGTCCACACGGACCCACTATCACCTTGCTTGTATATAACAACAGCCGCTTTGCCAACCTCTTTGGCTTTTTGATGTGGAGCTGTTCTCCTATATTCTGCGAAATCTTCTACTTGATCCTCCCATGGCTTAATATTATCCAAAAGGGGGCCTTCTGTGAATCCTGGACATAGAGTTAGCACTCGAACACCAGAGGTCTTGAAGTTATGCTCATGACCTAAACTACTTGAGAAGCCTACGACTGCAAACTTTGAAGCTTTATAATACATCAAATATGGATCTATAATCAAACCGTAGATGGAAGCAATGTTGACAATAGTGCCACCTTTTCCCCCTTTGTCAGTCCTCATATGCTCCCAGAACTTGACTGACCACTCCACAACAGCCAGGGTGTTAACTTCTAAGGTTCTTCGAGCGGATGTCTCGTCCACTATACCAGCGTTGTTCACCAATATATCCACGTAGCCATAAGTATCAAATATAGTTTTTGACACAGCCTCCAAGTCTTTGGTCACATCACATTTGATAAAAACAGCTTTATTTTCTCCGTATTTAGAGTTGAATAGGTAAGCAGCCTCAGACCCTTTCTTTTCATTAATGTCAAGAATGAGAGCCAGCTGGACATCCTGTTGTAATAAGTGATCAACTATTTCATAGCCCAATCCTTCAGCACCACCGGTCACTACCACAATTTTGTTTTTAAACTCTCTATCCATTATGGAACTATAGATTGTGTGGCTTATGTAAAACGAGGATCAGACTACGGCAGTACTCTGTACGCCTGCTCGTGAAGAACTCAACGTGATATAGGTGTGTAATGCGTATTAAAGTATCAATTACAAACTCACGATATTAATTTTATTGATAATGTTTTCATTGCTTAATTATTCGGTTGATAACAAAAATGTTATGAAATATAGGCGGCAATTAATGCGTTTTCAAGATCAGAGAGAAACTCAAGGTTAAAATATTTTACAGAAAGTAATATTACAGCGGCTTATCCCATTCCTGGATTTTCTTAGCAAGAAAGTGTAGAAGGAAGAAGAACCGTACTATATTACCATACCTAATCTAATCATTGCTACCATCTCATAAACTCCTCCTATTTCTGATAAGGTCCAATTCAAAATATTATTATAAATAGTATAAGACCAGTAGCAAAGTAAAATAATAGGTAAAAAAAATATACAAAATGCTGAATACTTTATAACATAATCGTATATTATATTCCGACAACAATTTTTCAGTAAGCACGCCACCAACAACCGACCATACAGATCCACTTTTTCCATTTTTGTATATTTCAACAACCGCTTTACCAACCTCTTCGGGTTCTTGCAGAGGCTGCGATTTGATAAATTTGGCGTAATCTTCTACTTGATGTTCCCATGGCTTGTTAACTAAAAGTGATGTGTTCGTGAAACCAGGACAAAGAGTTAGCACACGAACGCCAGAGGTCTTAAAGTTATATTCATGTCCTACAGATCTTGAAAAACCTACGAATGCAAACTTCGAAGCCTTATAATACAGCACGAATGGATCTGCAACAACCAATCCATAACCTGATGCTATATTCACGATAGTACCACCTTTCCCTCCTTTGTCAGTCCTCATACGCTTCCAGAACTAAACTGACCACTCCACGACAGCCAAAGTGTTAACTTCTAAGGTTCTGCGAGCAGACGTTTCGTCTACAATACCAGCGTTGTTCACCAGAATATCTACATATCCGTATTTATTAAGTATTGTTTTTGATACATTTTCCTAGTCTTTGGTCACATCACATTTGATGAAAACAGCTTTATCTTCTCTGTATTTAGAGTTGAATATTTCATTAGTCTCAGACCCTTTCATTTCATTAATGTCGAGAATAAGAGCATGTTTAACATCTTCTTGTAAGAAGTGATCAACTATCGCGTGTCCCAGCCTTCAGCATCACCGGTCACTACCACAATTTTATTCTTTAAATCTTTATCCATGATAGCACTTTTCACCTTTTTTTGTTTATGTCAAACGTAGATCGAAAAGACACTGTATTTTCGCTGCCTATTGAGTTACTCAACTGGTTGATAGCTTATGTAGTTTATTAGTGAAAGATAACTTGTATTTATAAGACAATGGTATCAGTCAGGCACCCTTGATTACTATATTTTATGCAATGTTTAGTTATCCTCCTGATACTGGCTATTGATAACGTACATTTTATTAGTTTGAATCGTAATCTTAGAAGATTTCGAATAAAACCGAGTTTGTGTACTCGTCGGTAGCCTCGCCGGCTACCACCACAATTTTGTTTTCAAAATACTTTCTATTAATATTGTACGTTCAAGCTTATATTAATATTGTAGTGACTTTGGAAGTGTTCTAATATATCTGCTGTTGCTGTTTTTAGCTGCTGTTTTTATTATTTTTATTTTTTAGCTGCTGTTTTTATTGTTTATTGATACGGTGTCACATTTAATCTCCCTAATCCTAAATAAATTAATGATTGAAACTATGATAATAGATATATAAAAGTCTACCAATTAATTTGATCTATGGGCAATTTTTTTTTCAAGTAAGATGACGAATCAATCTAAAATAAACTTAAGTGTTGAATAAATAAGAAATAAATTAAAGTCACGATAGCACCGTTTTCCAAATGTGAATTCATCCTTGTATTTCAATTGATGACTGTCTTAGTTTAAATCTGAGCCAATGCCCACCTTGGAGGACCATGCTGAAGCTCTCAGAAGAGAGAGTGGACGGGACGCAAGTCTTCTCACATGGAGAAAGTTCAATATTCCGGAGGAGCTGGTACAGCATCACCTTTACCTCGCAGAGAGCAAACCGAGAACCTGAAGAAGGGTCACTTAATGTTAGTGGACAATACGGTGAAGTTGCTAACGTGCGTGTTTTAAAAATGTTACAGGTGGCATGACACGTATTCAAGCTTTATGGTATACATTTTTTTTTCATTCTTCAGATCATTTTTTTCTTAAAATTTAGATTATTCCGTAAAAATTGTGATGTGTCATATTCTCACGATGTCATATTGCGATTTATTTTGCAGATGCATGCTTACATGCTTTCCTTCGTCGTGCAGCTTGTGGGATGTCAATAAAATCTAAGGTTTATGAAAAATAGGTACTTACGGACAATTCGTTAACAAAAATAAATTCTTACCAAAGCAGTTCCTAGGTCCAAGTCCGAAAGGCATATAAGTGTATGGTTTAATCTTGTGTTTGTTTTGCTCAGAGAAACGTTCAGGGTCGAACTTAGTAGGTGATGGGAAGAACTGCGGGTCCCGATGGTAGCACCATATTGGTAAGCTGACAGCAGTACCTTTCTTGATCTGGAGAGTGATATATTAAAGAATTTGTCGAAAAGCACATCTACATCACCTTGGCGTCAATAAGAAATATAATAATAGAGTTCTTGGGTACTTACAATAAAGTCCTTTTTAGCCCTTTTATTTGGTCTTCCCATGTTGTAATCCTTGGTACATATTCTATCAAGTGCCATAGTTGGAGGCCATAACCTGAGCACCTCTGAAAATTGGCTATTATATGATATTTGCAGGTTTCGGTATATCTCATTGCACTAGCAAAGAGTGGTTTAGAAAGAATTTTTTTATTTGTTCAAGAGTCATATCAGCGATTTTAATGTGTAAAATAGATTTTTACGAAGTTTTCCAAATGGGTATCACTGTTTATAATCAACGTTTCAGCCGAAAGTAGTTCGCTGTTAAACATCGGTCTTTAATAATAGACGTCTACCACGTGTAATTTGAAATATCCATGCATCCAGCAATACGCAGCCACCATTACCAGGTCATCTGGCTATGTAGTTAGAGCTCCCAACTAGATGCGAGGCTGTCTTACGCGTTTTCCCCTTTGGAAATTTGTTCTAAACCACTGGTTTAAAATGTTTAAATTCTGCTGTTCATTTGCTTTGATTGGAGCTGATCTAGGTCCGAATGTCTGTTCGAGTATCTAGGTAATTACTAACCAGAAACCACCATATCCATATAGGGCATGTTTTGCACAGAGTTGAAATCAAACTTGCAGTCGTTTTTGGCTTCATTGTCTTTTATCTCATGCACGAGTCTATCCTGGACTTCAGGGTTGAGAGCTAACTCATGCAGTGCAAAGGACATCACAATGGATATTGTTTCAAAGCCAGCGACGAAGAATAAAACTGCTTGGGCTATCAGGTCATCGTCACTCCAGGCTGGAAAGAATATATTGAAAATATGCAAAACAAAGTTTTTTTCTTGCAATAAGGGTAATCTGAAGGGTCCCCAAGGATTCACTTGGCCAATCTCCAGATATACAATGGAACCCACTTCACGATGTGAGAGTTCAAATAATTATATTTTTAAAATTTATTCACAGGTGTTCTCGCAATTTTTTTCCGCCAGGGTTTTGGTATTACTTCTGATCAAGTTTTATTTTTATTAGTAGTTCAAATAAACGGGTTTTAAATGTACCTCTTTTAACAGTATTCTTCCCAATAGCCGATTCTTCGGCAGATGCAAAACCAGCGCTGGTGTCATTGTCGACAGATTTTTGTTCGTGAGTCAGTTTACCTGTAATATTAACTTTGCATAAGATACCAAACGAAGCAGTGAAAATGAAAATGAAAATGAAAAATATTTATTCAGTTTAGGCCCTGGTAAGGCACTTATGAAAGTCGAGAATTTACCACCGGTTCGGAAACTAGCCTTCTGAGAAGAACCGGCAAGAAACTCAGCCAAGACACCATGTGCATATCATCGAAACAATATAAATCATATGAAATCATCATACAAAATCCAATTTGATAATAGGTGGTATGAATGAGAAGAGTATGAACAAATTCCTACATTCCTACATGTGATGCCCCTGATTAGCTCATTTATAAATTATAAACAATTTGAAGTTATTTAACGAAAGTGCTTGGTTATTTTTACCTTTTTTCGCGTCCATAAGAAGTTGAATCATGTCTGGCCTAATAATATTATTTTCTTCCCTGTTCTTCATCGTGCCCAGGACAAGGTCTTTGAAGAAATCTCTCACTGTTTCGGTAAATAAGGTCACTTTAAATAACTGGAAAAAATATGAACACACTTAAATTTTATGTGACAAACGCGTATAATATGATTCCATATAAAATTTAAAAAATAAACGCTTTTTGCTAAATACATAGGAAAGTAGGTACTTATTAATTACAAAATAAAACAAATAATGATGCATCTGGAATTATCTTCATTGACGCTAAAGTTGCTAAACGCTAACGCTAACGTTGCTAAAGAACATTCTAATCGTTGCTATGATAAGATCAACTTTCAAAGTGAAACTGAATCAATTTCAAATTGTAATCACGCGACAGAGATAGAGAGATATAGTGACATAACACAGTAAATAATTATTGATATATACACATACATGCTCACGCCTGTATTCCCCGAAGCGGTAGGCAGAGGTGTTGTAATTTTCAACACCCAAATTTCACCGAATATGTTAAGTGCCAACGTGACAGAGGGTGAGTCCATCGCCGTCTCAGGCACTATACATACGTCTTTGAATGATTTCTCAGACATATGCAGGTTTCCTCACAATGTTTTCTTTCACCGTAAAGCACGTGGTGTGAAATCACTGTACTTAAGTTATTA
Organism: Watsonalla cultraria; assembly: GCA_964035505.1. NCBI lineage: Eukaryota > Metazoa > Arthropoda > Insecta > Lepidoptera > Drepanidae > Watsonalla > Watsonalla cultraria. The sequence continues at coordinate 11,273,875 of OZ037722.1, read as the reverse complement.
GAAAAACTCATAGGTACAGGCCCCGCTGGGATTCGAGCATGCGTCGCTTGCGTAGCAGGCGACTGCTCTAACCCCGAGGCCACCACGGTTCTATATAATTATTGATGTTAATAATATACCTGAAGTCAATATATAAATAAATAATCACACCTTCATTAGTAACGGGATCGTTGAGTAAGCGACTGTTTTCATAAATTGGAAGAAAGTAAAAGAAGATACAGTTTTTCCCATCTTGTAGAAATCATTGTCAATGTTAGTGTGCGAATCAATCTTCAAGCCGAACACACAGGAGGCGATGACGTCATTGGCATAGCGAGTGGTCATATCCCTGCAGTCTACGTCGATGTATCCATCTGAAAATATATGTGATCATACACAATACACACATAATAATAACATCAATCATTTCCAGCCGATACAGAGATATCTGGTGCTTCAATTTGAGACTTCCAGTCATCAGCAGAAATCCCGGATCCCGAAGAATTTTACTTATTATAAAATTATGCTTGCGTGTCTACTCCCCGGCAGATACTTATAGAGCACACACATTTTGCCAGTTATGTTTTTGTCCCATGTAGAAAGACGAGAGCCTATTGCACTAATCCAGGTTCTGGGCTACTGGGAAATTACTAATGGAAAAGCCCAATACCACTAATCCAGTGGATCTCCAGTGAATTCCCAGGATCTCATGTTCCTTATTAACACATGCAACCAACGAGGCACAGTTAAACTTTACCTAATTACTAATGCACTTACAATAAAGCTGGTCAGGTCTTTTACTATTCGTGCAACCGAACCTTAAAAATCAAAGGCCTAATCAATTATGAAACAAGGTTTAGCATATTCATCGAAAAAAAAAGCGATATGTTAATGAAGCTGATGCCGTGTCTTAGATATTAAGGAATCTAAAATTTTTGCATTTGTAAAAAATACCTTTGGATTCTTCTATCTTCGTCTTTAGCACATTCATCATCTGATTCCCAACTTCCACCATGAACGGCACCATCATCTTCATCTTGGAGCTGGTGAATGCAGGACTCAGGGTCGAGCGCATGTCCTTCCATTCTTGACCTGGAATGCTTCAATATAACATCTCTCCTGCTAATCTTACAAAGGATAAGGCAAGTGTCACAAAACTAAAATAAGACATGAATTTTGATCACGGATACTTCTCTTTTCACGCAAAGCCTGCCTACCAACTTCTGCTAGCATTTCACAACTTTGAAACAGACTATAATAATTCACGTCCAGGAGAAGGTGTCAAGAGTATTAGACGTGAGGGGTATCTATACAGATAAATAAAATTGAAGTGTCTGTTTGTAATTCCAAAATAACAATTGCTATTCATGACTATTACAAGAGAACTTCAAATTCACCTCTCAAAGAAAACAGATTTCTTCCAAAGAACGGATCCTTTATTTCGTCAACAACGGCTCGATGATCAACAAAATGATCGAAATCCTTTATAGCTATTTTCTTTATCAGCTCCAAGTCCCGCACGAATACAATACCAGTAAGAATCTGGTAAGTGCCTATGAACCTACAAAACAAATTCAGTTTAACACATATCTATGCAGATAAATAAAATTGAAGTGTCTGTTTGTAATTCCAAAATAACAGCATTTCACTAAATTCATATTTAAGTACATAAGATACTGATATGAAAAAACCAATTTTGAGTCTGTCTATAGATTTTAGTTCTTCACGTCACCGCTAGGAGGCGCTGTGCAATTCCTCACACAAATATTCGTCGGAGACGCTAGATCGTATTACGAGAACGGGTGACAAAATCGTGGTAGGGGTACTGACAGACTGACATAGGTTTGAAAAGTCTCAATGTTAATTCTTGATTGATCGCTCGCCCGGGCAGCATAGGGTTAATCAATATCTTTCCTATTGGTTTCAGAGGTTGATAAACTAGTTTCTATTATACAACCATGTAAGCCTACATACCTTTCTTCAGGAAAGTCGTAATACCATCTATCGAAACAGCTTGTAATGTGTTCCTTTTGCAGCATTATTGGGAGCATGTCTCCGATAGGAGCTATTGGGTTCAACTGCTTCACTCCACGTCGACTGAATGTTGTGTATTTATGTTTGAAGAACAGCCAAATGCTCGCAAAGAACATTATACACCATAAGAAGTATAGCATAGGCTGTGGATTAAAGTGTTTAATAGTAGAAGGATTTAAAGTCTTGAACACATACATAGGTCTGAATCAAGCAATGCGTGACGAGTATGCTCTTAACTTGGGACAGCACCCGCGAGTGAATTTAGGTATGATTTAATACATTGCTTATACATCAATTATATTGCCAAGGGTTACCGATAAGTACCATGGACCCTTGTAAAATTAAGATGCAACGCTGTACGCAAAACATCATCATCACCCTGGCCTTATCCCATACATTGTTGGGGTCGGCACTTGATTCAACCCGATGTGACTGATCACCTGATTGGAAAATCTGTGATCTGGGTTAAACCAGATGTCAGATTATTTTTAGGCCTCCGACTGACCTGTAACGATTGCCAAAGATGTTAAATTGGCAACCGGGACCGACGGCTTAACGTGCTCTCCGAGGCACGGAGGGAACTCAGGCGGTCACCCATCCAACTACTGGCTAGGCGTATGGTTGCTTAACTTCGCTGATCGAATGATACGCGCAATAGCAACTGTGCCACGAGCTCCTCTGTTGTACGCAAAACATATACCTATATCTATGGTTGCACGATGCAAATTCGCAAATATAGGTGCAGCTACGTTGAGCCCAGTTTAAGTAGATATATTATATTTTTACAATCTCAGGTCTTATAATTCAATTGAAAGCATAGAGGATGCAATAAAAAATCTTAGGAAAACTAGACACATGTAGACAAAGTAGAACTTACTGTATTCAGGTGTAAAATTGGTTGCAAGAACCAATACCATAATACTGGTTCCTCCTCTTCCATTGCTCATGAAAATCCACGTTCACAGAAATCATCAAATAACACAAATGTCACAATGAAATACCAACATCTCAACTTTCTCAAACTCTTCGAAGTTGAAAAAGTATTTAATCAAACTCACAACAATATAATACTTTGTAATCTTTATTACTTTGTAATCGCAGTGGAAGCGTGCTGGGCCCATAACCTATTAAAACTCATTGGATATTCGCAACAGACTGTTTTATTAAAAATGAACAACCGACATACATACTGAAGCTAGTTACATATCTTATCACTAGATGGCACTAGCAGTAATCAAATTATAGATAAAACAGGTTAATACCTTTTATTTTGATATAATTACTAACAATTCGTAATATTAACAACTAGCTGTGCCCCGCGGTTTCACCCGCGTAGTCTTAATTTCATGGATGGCCCGCGGTACCTTATTTGTTTTTCAAAATCAATTAGCCTAAGTTACTCCTTGTATCATCAGCTATCTGTCATTGAAAGTCCCGTTAAAATCGGTCCAGCCGTTTATGAGATTATCCGGTACAAACAGACAGACAGAGAAAAAATTTAAAACTTGGTTTTTCAGTGTCAGTAGCTACCGTTTCAGTATCACTACCGTATATACTTCCATATGCATTTAGTGAAAAGCTGTTATTTTGGAATTACAAACAGACACTAGTTAAGTGTTTGGCGATCGGGATTTTGATAAAAAAATTTATTTATTTGAACAATAGATGTTTATTGTTACAAGACAAGAAATGGACTAACAATAATTAGTATAAAACTTATGAACTAAAACTTAAGACTAAGCAGAATGCCGGTGCTCCGCCGCCGTGCTGACTCTGCGGGTTCCGAGGGTTATGCCTCGTTAACTCCTCCCTCCTTAAGATAGAAGCGAGAGTTGGAGCTTCTAGCAGCGTCCTCGCTGCTTTTGCTATCCAGTGGTAGTTGCTTGGTCTTCCATTTGTACAGTTTCCACAGGGCCACTCCGCTCAGCAGCATGTACAGGAACAGTGTTGTCCAGCTTGGAGTTGCCATTAGAGTTGTCCAGCTAGTTTCATCCTCGGGAACTATGTCATTGATTTTATTTATTAGTTCATGGATGCTGTCCAGTGGGATGTCTTCTTGGTGCAGTTCAAACTTAATGTGTTCTTGCGTTATCTGCTGTGCATCAGGAAGAGGGATGATGACGTCAGTGTACACTGTTCTCAAGTGTGTTTGCAGTGTTTTATTCAGCACATAGATCTGACAATCTTCAGACAATGTGACTAGGAACGTCCCTTTTGTCTTCTTGTATTCTGTCTTCATGTTGCATTGGGTTTTGATAACTTCATCATCTAGTAGGATCAGTATCCAGCTGTTATCTCGGATCTTCTGTAATTTTCCTCCGGTCAGGTGTAACTTGGCGTAAGTGCAGTTGGCCTTTTGATGTTGGACCAGCGATGCTATGCAGTCTTGGGAGCCTTCCAGTCTTCTGACTTCCAGCGACTTGCAGAGATGTGTTTCCTCGGTGAGGGGTTGGCAGTCTCCTTCCTTGATGTGGGCGTACTCATTGCTACCAAGTGCAAGGTATTTGGACTTTGGAATAATTGTGAGGTTATTATGGTCAGGGATGGAATAAAGGTGAATGAAGTCAAATACTTTTTGATCAACAGAGGGGATTTCTAATATGAAATTTATTGAGTGTGGTGTGCTATATGCCTTAACCTTAATAGATTTCTCTATCTTATGTATATTTATAATATTTATATCATCAACTGGGTTCATTGAGTAAGAAGTACGTAAAATGGCTAATTCCTTAATAAGATTGTGTGGGCTAATAACACTTGGATGCATTGTTCCTAGCTGAGCAAACGTTACAGCATCTTCCAATGTAATTAACTTTTCTAAAATTAACTGTAAACTTAAGTCTATTTGTATATATATATCTAGAAAGTGAATGTTATCTATAACTCCATTAGAGCTCTGCGTGATATTTTGCAGTATGTTAACTATATTTTTCTGATTTTCTTCTAATTTATTTATTTGGCTGTTAAATTCGTTGATCGTACTCTCGGCTAGTAATAAAGATTTCTTTTGTGAAGTTTGAACTTTGTTTATTTTATTATTTATATCTGAAATTTCCTTTTCAAACTTAACAGCATCTTCATAATCTAAATTACCGGTTATCGCCTTTACTATTGAGCCTAAACCATTTATTATTCCACGTTTAACTCTAACAGGGGGAGTAAGATAATCTAACTTCTTATTAATTAAACCTATACTATATAATATCTGATCCTCATAGGATTTATATCTATTACCAGATGTTTGGGAATTTTCAGCATTCTTAGTACTTGCATATAATGCCATTACTTTAATCGATGCTAGTTTTATATTAGTCATATTATACACACAAGCTAGGCTGAAGTAGTCAGTCTGTCTGAGTAACTGTCCTTGTTTAAGTAGTAATATGCCATTATCGTTACTAATGGGATCAAGGGTTACGTTTGCGGTTGCGTAGAACACGATGGCTCCTGCGACGAGGGTCCTGGAACAAGATGAGGCCTACGTAGTAACTTGAAGTGAACTCTTATAGACTTTGAGTTCGGGTGGTTACCTTGATCTCTGCTACATTGTTAGGATGGAGATGTATCACCTTGTAGGGTCCTTTGAATACAGGTTTCGTCTTATCGTTCCGCGCTGTTTTAGCCACCTGCTTATAAACTGTTTCACCTACCTTGAATGACACTCCTTCAGCATCTCGGTTTCGTTTTGCGATCACCTGTTCTTTATTACCTGCCATGAATGTTGCAACACACTCATGTACTGCCTCTGCGTTTGAACGGTGTTTGAGAACGTAATCTTGGTAAAATTCTTTGGGATAAAATATCTCTAAAGGATTTCGGGATGCTGTGTGCCCAAATAACAGTTCGTGTGGAGTATAGCCTGTCGCGGAATGTATCGCGTTGTTATAGGCGATTATCGAGTATTTCATGATATTCTGAATGGGGTCGTCTTTGTTTGTCATCCGTTGTATACGAATGATTTCACCTAATGTGGAATGTAGACGTTCTACTGGAGAATTTGAATTTGGGTTGTAAGGGGTGGTGAAATGAATATTTATATTATGCAACGCACAAATTTCCTTAATAACATCGTTATCAAATTTTGTATCTGAATCGGTTGTAATTTTGTGGGGTAGACCTAAAACAGACATTACTTGTAAGAGTGCTTCGGCTACATGTACACTACTACATGCACTTAACGGTATCGCTTGAGCATATTTTGAGAAGTTATCGATAACTGTAAGGAAAGTTCCGCCACCTGTGGAGTACAAGTCCATGAACAGGTGCTCCATGGGTTTTTGGGGTGTTTCTGTGAGGGCTAACGGGGGCCTTAGTGGATTCCGTTCGTATTTTGATTTTAGGCATGTGTCACATTGGTTTATATACCGTTGGATAGTTAATAGCATATGGGGCCAGTGATAGTTGCGATGAACCTGTTTGTAAGTCTCCTGAATACCGCGGTGAATGGTTTTGCCTTCGTGATATTTTTTAATCAACTCTTGTTGCTCGGCTTTACTTTGAACTAGAGTAACGCGCGACGTACATTTAATGAGTTTAGGGCCTCTCTCGTTAAAAACTGTTGTATATACTCTTGAAAATGCCAAATATAAACTTTCATCATAAAAATAGCAATGAAACGTACGGTCCGCAATAGTGTGTTCTTTAAGGAATTTAATTATTTCTTGTTCCGTGTTGTTAACAGGGATAAAAACATCTTTGATAACAGTTCGCGAGTTAGTGGACCTGTCGTCTACTCTGTACGTAGAGCCTGGCGTGGATCGTATGTGGAATTGTTTAAGTTGCCTATCTATCGCGTCTGTTATAATAGGGATTCCGTTGTTTTCATTATCAGCCTGCGTGTGATTTGTCGAAATTAACTCATCTGGGTTAATAGTGACTACGCTCATAGTATCTGATTCGGTGCCTACTTGTGATCCTTGTATGTTACTATTTACCGGTTCCGTTAGACTCATAGATGCGCTACCTGATATTGGCTCATTTATACTCATTGGCTGAGCAAAAGTAACCGGTCCGAGAACATCTGCGGGATCGAAATCGTTAACCGCTCCTACTCCGCGTTCGGTATTTCTACGGGCGTTATCGAGTATCTCATTTATCATATCATCTTCATCATCATTATCTGGATTAACTGCCAAAGAGTCTACACTATTGTGAAAAATTTTCGCGCGCGAGAGGGCGTCTGCGTTCGTGTTTTGGCGTCCCTTCTTATAAATAACCTTGTAGTCATATTCGGCTAATTTAAGGCGCCATCTCGTTAATTTTGAGTTTGGGTCTTTTAACGACATTAACCATGTAAGGGGCCTATGGTCTGTGTATATGACAAACTTTCTGCCGTACAAGTAAGGGCGGAAGTATTTAATAGCCCATACGATGGCTAGTAACTCTTTCTCTATTGTAGAGTAACGCGACTCTGTTTCTGATAACGTTCGAGATGCGTATGCGACTGGCTTATCCGATCCAACTTTGCCTTGTGACAAGACCGCGCCTAAAGCCACATCGGAAGCATCGGTTGTAAGAACGAAAGTTTCGTCAAAATCAGGGTACATTAAAATTGGGGCGTTTGTCAAAATCTGTTTACATTTATTGAAAGCTTCTAGAAATTCCGGTGAATGTACGACTTTATTATTTTTCTTGAGACAAATGGTTTGGTCAATTTGGCAAAATCTTTAATAAATTTTCGGTAATATCCAACAAGTCCTAAAAATGATTTTATTTCCTTGTGGGTTTTCGGCAATGGGAAATTCAAAACGGCCTTAATTTTGTCCTGATTTGGTTTGAGTCCTTGGTCAGTCAGTTCATGTCCTAAAAATGTTACATGTTTTTGAAGAAATTCGGACTTATCTAACTGAACCTTGAGATTATGTGTTTGAAACCGCTCGAACACTTGTTTTAGTTTTTCGACGTGTTCTTGTAGTGACGTAGATATTATGATGACGTCATCTAAATATGTGTACACGTTCTCTATGCCTCTGAGAATATGATCCATTAAGCGTTGGAACGTACTTGGGGCGTTTTTTAAACCGAAGGGCATGCGTAAAAATTCGTAATGCCCTCTTTCGGTAGTAAATGCGGTCTTCTCGACATCATTAGGGTGCATTTCTACCTGATGGTACCCACTAGCTAAATCTAGGGTAGTAAAGTACTGGGCACGACCTAGCCTATCAAGTATGTCATGTATGTTGGGGAGGGGGTACTTGTCCTCTACAATACGGTCATTTAGTCGTCTATAATCGATAACAAGTCTCCATTTAACTTTTCCAGATGCGTCTGGTTTTTTGGGGACTATGTGAACTGGGCACGACCAAGGGGAAATACTTTCCCTGATAATGCCTTGCTTCAATAGGTTATCGACCTGACTTTGGATTTCTTTGCGCTGTTGGGGGGCCTGTCTATAGCTCCTAACGAAAATAGGTGTCTCGTCTGTCAGTCTTAGTTCGTGTTTGACCGCGTGCGTGAACGTCAATGGTATGTTTTCAGAAAAAAAAATATTCCTATACTGATAGCAAAGTCTATTAATTTCGCGTTTTTCCTCCTCATTCATATGATCTGTTCTAATTTTCTTTAGATTTTCGCGTAATTCATGGTCAATGTCAGTCTGTCCTTGTATATGATTTAATTCACAGCTATCAATTTGTTTGTCCGAGTAAATTTCTAATCGTATTGGGGCTTTGTTTGGAACATATTTTTTATCGTTATTGAAGTTAATTACCGAAGTTCTAAACGTTCCGTTTGTTACATTAACTATCGCCGCGGGTGATTTTAAACCGTCGGACCAATAGAAATCGTCGTGTATATACTGTCCATCTATATAATGTGTCTTGAATTTTATTAACTTTTCGCATCTAGGTTCGACTTTAAGTTTTTGAAAGGGGTGGTTAAAAAATATTGGTATGTCCGCTGTAGATGTACGTAACGAGTTATTATTCAAGTCGATATTACTTTTTAGTTTGCGCAACAAGTCAAATCCGATAAGACCTTTATACTTTGGATCGAAATCAAAAATTAAAAATTTATGTGCTATATCGGTATTAAAAACGGGTGGCAAGGGTAGGTAAGCTACATGATTATGACGTGAAACGCTATGGGCCGTGGAGATTTCAAAGGGTTCGTATTCGACACATTGTTCAAAAATTGTACCGCAAATAACATCCGGTGATATTGTAGAGCGGCTTGCTCCTGTATCGACTAAAAACTTACCTTGAAATCCTGGTAGTTCGGTGTATGGGAGATGGTCTTTGTCCTGGAAGTTTATCTCTACTAGCTCTGGTCGTCCTGAGTCTCCTCCAAAGGAAAATCCTGGTCTGGGTCTTGCTCGTTGCTGTACACATCTGTTTCAAAGCCATTGTTGTCGAGGGGTTGCATATTATAGTACTCACCTTCGTCGGTGCATGGTTGCAACTGGTTGCTCATGTGACTGGGAGTATAAAAGAGCTGTTCGGTGGCGAACTGCGGCCTCGGGGGTTTGTCCACAGATCTCATGGTCACGTCTGAAGATTTATGAGGGGTATTTACCTGTTGTTTGGGTATATTTGGCTGGTTCCTGAAGTTTCCGCTTCTATAGTTTCCTGAACCACCTGTTCGAAAATTACCTGAAGAAGGTCGAGTTTTCCAGGGAAGCATTGGTTGTGCCCACTGCTGTCGTTGCTCCGGGGACATGCTATTACTGGGGTTAAAAGGGGGTTGTTGTATTTGGAACGCTAAATTCGTAGGGGGCATGTAAGGGTTGCTAAAATTGCGATATTGGTTACCATTGGAGTTCAACTTTGGTAGTTCCTTCGGCTTAGCTTGGGATGTTGACGGCATGCTAAAATTTGTTGCTCGATTATATGCAAGTCTAGCCTCTTCCTGCCTAGCCGCTATTATAGCTAACTCTAATGTATCTGGTTTTGCTATTCTAACTCCTAGCGAAACATGGAAATCTAATTGGTTAGTGTACTGTTCTATTACCATTTTCTCATAATAACTTTTATTATTGTGTTCGCCAACGGAGAGTAAAGTGTCAAGTAACTCTCTAAGCCGTTTTCCAAATGTTTCGGCATCCTCATGTTTAGGACGGCGAGTACGAGTGAGTTCTTGCATCACTTGAATCTCGTTGCGCGGTTCACGGAGTCGTCTAATAAGTGCGCTTTTAATAGTATCCCACGTATTTAAATATTCCTCATAAGCTAATGCGTCTGTTGCGGCGCCACTGAGTCTACTTTTAATAAGACAGATTAAAGCCGGGTGTGATTGCGCGTCTTCCGCTGTCAATAATTTCAATAAATTTTCGACCTCTCGAATGTAATAATTTAACAACTTAGGGTTACCGTCATATCGGGGCATTAAGTCAGCCATCAGTTTAAAGTGCGTATCGCAATCTTTTAGCGACATTTTTATTAATTTAATTCAAATTCACGTAAATATGGGTAATAACCCTGCACAAAATTCTAGGTACTAAAATAAAGGTTTTAAGTGAACAATAGAGTGACGTCAGAGTTCGCTCTAAGTATCGAGTGTCTAACGCGATTATAGCTAACAGACAAACGTACTGATAATTATTTTATAGCACAAATGTAAGTATTTGTCTATTATAAGTATATTAAAATAGGAAATGTCTATCGCGATTAAAGCCTACAGACATACACACACAATAGAAAAATGCACAAAAAAAAAAATGACAGGAAATAGAGCAGGAACACTTGGATAATAGCAAGAGTACTTACCCCAGGATGTTCTGCATCTCCTGACGAGTCCTTTGACCGATCGCGCTTTTAGGTTCTTTCGGATCGCGGTGGTACGATTTGAGAACCGTGACACAATCGTAAGAGAATAGGGATTCAATACGAGAGTGCTGCGATCCTACCGACTGCGCCAGTTAAGTGTTTGGCGATCGGGATTTTGATAAAAAAATTTATTTATTTGAACAATAGATGTTTATTGTTACAAGACAAGAAATGGACTAACAATAATTAGTATAAAACTTATGAACTAAAACTTAAGACTAAGCAGAATGCCGGTGCTCCGCCGCCGTGCTGACTCTGCGGGTTCCGAGGGTTATGCCTCGTTAACTCACTTCAATTTTATTTATGTGTATAGGTATAGATATGTATAGATTAATATTTATATACTAGTACAGACTAATACAGATAATATTCAGTGAATAACACAACCCATCACGTGCACGCAATAATTAATCCGAAATATAATTACGAGTATAACTATATTTTAAGCCGTTTGAATCTTGTATATATATATGGACTACACGAGCGTGAGCCCAAATATTCGAATGAATGTCAAACCAAATCATTTTTCTTTATCTATACATAACAATAAAATGCTTAGTCGATGGTTTAAGCTGATTCATTGTGTATTATTATAACTAGTTCTTCCAGGAAGACGTGACCTTACAAATTTAATAAGAGCTGTGGTGGCCGTGAGGTTTGAACAGTCACCTCTGCTCACCGCTTCTGGGATGGCCTGATTCATTCAATTTTAATTTAATAAATGGTGTTCATTATTTACAGATACGAACTGCTGCAACTTATTATTATGGGCAAAGTGGCTGGGAAGAGACCGGTAGGCTGAAGGAGAAAGTCGTGGCTGCGCAATATCCGCGAGTGGACTGGCATCAGCAGTGCTGCTGCACTCTTCCGCCTCGCGAAGGATAGGCAGAAGTGTACCGAACTGACAGCCAACCTTCAATAGCTGGAGAGGCACTACAAGAAGAAGAAGTTCATTATTTATTGGTTGTAATTGTCAGCCTTATTACACAACTATCATTTTGGATCTTTAAAAAAAAGGACATGATGTAAGAATTATATTTTTTTTATTAAACCATCATTCGTTATAAAACAGTGTAGTGTTCCACATTCATGAAAATCATAGGTATTATAAAACATTAAGGCACTTGAATGAAATGGGTTTGAAGTATGTTAGGTTCTTGTGGCAAACTGGCCGCTGCCTACCACCACAGGGATATAGGCATGAGCATATGCATGTATGTGTTAAGGCACTTGTGTGATAGGTTTCCCTCCTTCGATCAGCCACGCTGTACCACTATCAGCTTTTTCAAACACGTCCACAGCAGCTTTGCCAACAGATTCCACCTTCTGCCAAGGCTGACGTTTCAGGAACACTTCGAAATCAGAACAGATACTTTGATCCCAAACCTTGGGTTGTTCGGTTAATTTGGTCTCTGTGAACCCTGGACAAACTGCAACTACTCTCACTCCCGACCTGGCATAGTTGTACGAATGGCCTAATGACTTGGTGAATCCCATAACGGCGTATTTAGATGCCTGATACACGGGCAGGAACTGATCAATCCTAAAGCCATAGATAGATGCCAAGTTGATTATAGTACCGCCGTTCCCGCCCTTGTCTTTTCTCATATGCTCCCAGAATTTCAAGGACCACTCGTTAACTGCCGTCACGTTGATTTCAATCGTTTTCACTCGAGCACAATCATTCAGTATTCCAGCGTTATTGACAAGGACATCTACCGTCTTGTAGGAGCTTATAATCTTCTTTGCCACTACCTCCAGGTCGGTTGTTACATCGCACTTCAAAAAGGCTGCTCTGTTGTTGCCATATTTAGTGCAGAGAATTTTCGCAGATTCCGTTCCAAGTTTCTCGTTAATATCGAGCAAAATAACATGCTTAGCCTCTTTTTGTAGGAACCTCTCGGCTATTTCGTAACCGATCCCCTCAGCACCACCAGTGATGACCACAACTTTGTTCTTAATGTTCCTCTCCATGGCACCGTGTTCTAATCACACTACTGAGGTTCTGAGCCGATCGTGCTTGCAGTGCATCATTAAATACTAGAGAGTTTATCTAAAATGACCTCAGAGTAATAAAAACAAGGGAAAATTTATCTTAATACAATTGATTAAAACTCATTCTATTTGACTTACAAAATTTGTAATCTGTTGGGTTATCGTTTTGTTTTGTATAAATACGTATACTATGTAACCAATTTTGAAGTAATATTGTTTTAATTTGACCTAGAAAGTACATTTTACTTCAATGAACACACTTGATAATACAGGGTTAAATGGTTAAGGACGTGTCAAAGACAAGTGCAACAGGCAATAACTATTTACACGCTATGATAACTATATTGATAGTGCTATTTACAATTTATATCTAGAACTTGAATAATATACTTTGCGCATATTATATGCATTCAATTAAACGGGTCAGTTGCAAACAAATCGGGGAAATCGTTACAGCATTTCTTCTGTATTTTGGGGAAATTTTCAATACGAATATTTAGGACCCACCATAGCTATATTCCATTTCCCAAATAATGATCAGGACCCATGACAACTTTTTACAAAACGCCTTAAACAAAAGACTAGACTAAATCTATCCTGTCTCTTTTCAAATCTGTACCGCATGAAATGTCTTAAGCCAATCAAGATTTTCTTAGGCCAAGTAATTGCTATGAACGAGGTTGTAGGTTGGACCCCATCTTGAAGAATATAACAAAAATGAACAATAAATAAATAAAATAAAACATATCGGCCTTTCGTGACTGCTTGATTCCAAATCTTAGATACTAAAAATGTTGTAATTCTGAATGTTTTTTTTATTAATTATGAAAATATAAATTTCATGCAGTTGATAATAACACTATATTTGCTTAGGAGATGAGTCGGAACAAACAGATAGACAGACATATTTTTTTAATGTGGATGTCGTATATACTTCCATATGTATTTAGTGAAAAGCTGTATATTTAGAATTGCAAACAGACACTTCAATTTTATTTATCGGATATAGACGTATAGATTTGGTAGTTGATTCTAATTCCACATTTTAAACTCCAGTGCCACCTTATTGTAATGAATGGGGCATTCAGAAAATGCTTATCTTCATTGCACCCAATGAGTCTACCGCAAGTGTGCATGAGAATATAGTTGATAAGAAAAAATGTACTTTGTGCATGCATTAATAAGATTTCAACTTGTGATATACGTTACCGTTTCTAGTCATAAAGTTGTTATCGGTCTAGTGTGAAGCAATACTAATTTAATGACTAATAAATATCATGAGCGTAGTTAACCATAAACATTATGTAACATATTTGTCGGGTATTACAATATGGCTTATTACAACTATAGCCTATAATGGACCATACTTTGACTTTCAACAAGATGAAATATGTGCACATATCGTGCCAATATAAAAAACCACCTAAAAGGTAAATTAACTAGTTTTTATCAAATTTTACCCAATATCTGAGAGCGGCTAAACCGAATTCTGATGGTGACAAGTGTAATTTTTCTGCAACGTGGTTGTCAAAAAAATGCCAAAAATAAACAAATACATTCAAGTACATATTTTTTTATTTGCATATTTGTTTGAATGTTTTCATAAACATATTAATTTGTGTTTATTAGACCACCTCAACAATTGGTTGATCATTCTCAATAATCCACGCAGTACCACTACCACCAATTTTAAAAGCTTCAACAGCACCTCTGCCTACAGCGTCTACTTTCTGCCAACCAGACTCAATAGAATATTTTTTCAGGTCCGTATATACCTGGTTATCAATTATTTCCTTGGTTTTAAGTCCAACTACCAAATTGGTTTCTGTAAATCCAGGGCATATGGCTAGCACTCTTACTCCAGTTTTTCTGAAATTATATTCGTGGCCAAAACATTTTGTAAATCCTAGTACGCCAAATTTTGCTGCCGAGTAGATTGGTACGTATGGAGCGACTTTAAAAGCCAGTATTGATGCATTGTTCAGGATAGTTCCACCGCCATTAGCTTCCATATGCTCGTTAAACTTCAATGTCCACTCTATGGTGGCAGTCAGAAGCACATCAATCATCTTCCTTGGAGCGCCACGGGCGATGCCAGCATTGTTGACAAGAACGTCTACTCTTGCATATTTTTGAAATATTTCATTAGATACTGCTTCTAAATCTTTTATCACATCACATTTCATGAAAACGGCTTTACCTTCGCCGTGTTTCGAGTTCAGTAATTCTACGGCTTGTTGTCCCTTTTCTGAATTGATATCTAGTAATATAAGTACCTTGGTATCTTCTTGTAGAAAATTATCAGCAATTGCGTATCCTATACCTTGAGCGCCACCAGTTATAACAACAATTTTGTTCTTCAAATTTCTTTCCATTTTTCTAAGACAATATTCACTAAGCAAGTGTTAACACAGGTGTTGCCAGGTACGACGTATTTAACGTTATGAAGACACGTTACGAGCACTCGGTAACAAATAGTGTAAAGTTGTTTATATTGCTCAGAGCTCAATGTTCTTTTATTTGATAGTTACCTGCTTGTTAAGTAATTTACGTTTATGAATATAAATATATCTTTTAGAATGGTATTGAACAGAAATGTTTATAGGCAACTTAGACCAAAGAATAAAGAAGACAGCGCGCAGAATAACGACTTGGATCCAACTGTAGTGTTGTGCATTGAGAGTTACCAGCCGGGAAACACGAAATGCACATTTTCAATGGATGATATTTAAAATTAAAGAAAACAATGATTAATTATTTTCCAATTTGTATTTCAATACATTTATTAAATATTGTTCATTGTTTCATGAAGCAACAAATTTATTCTGTTTGTCACTTGACTTGCACTTTTACAAACGCTACAGATGCAATCTTTAATATTTTGCTCTTTCAAATCCTTCTGGACACTGACCAAAGTATCCGAATAGGCTTCCGTATAATATTACACATACATTTTGTGTCGATTTGAAGCGCTTTTAGCGAGAAAGGGCGCTTTCCCACTGCCACGATATCGTCCGCCGATACTTAACTACAACGACACAGTGTGTAAGCGTTCAGTAGTAATTGTATCAAACTACAAGTCCGACGATATCGGGTCGTTACCGTTATCATCCAATGTGAAAGCGCACAAAGCTGTGAACTAAATATGAAGTTTAAGAATATTGTTGTGTTATTTTATCTTATCTTATACCTTTAAACGAGCAATTCTTTTATATATATATCTGGATCTCGGGAACGGCTGCAACGATTTTCATGAAATTTTGTATGTAGGAGGTTTCGGGGGCAATAAAATGATCTAGCTAGGTTTCACTTTCAGAAAACATCGTTTTGATCATGTTTTCATGCACTGAAAACTCATAAAATATCAATACAATACGACAGTAAATTTCGCCGACAACTGTCAAGTTATGATAGCTCAGAGGTGAGGCTGTCAGCTTACGAGGTGATAACGAAACTAGAGTACCCCGGTTCGAGACTGACGTTCACAGGTTCGGTTTTTATTCTACTAGCTTTTTTGAGAAAACGTCAACATTTTTTCTTTTGTAAGAAAAAGATTAGTTTTTTTGTGAGAAAAAGAAACCAGGTACCTATCTATTTATGTAGAGAACACTCCCTACATGCTCGCTGTAAACAGAGCCAAAATGGCTTAAACAAATAAGTCGATACCGTATTCTTATGGCTAAGGTTAGTATTCTTGCCAAATTCCGTGTTCAGTTTACTCTATATAATGTTATTCTTTTATTTGATATGGACAGGTGTGCATACTTTGCAAATGTAAATTGACTTCCAAGTTTTATATTATTATGCTAATCAAAAGACTAGTTAGAATTGATACAACAATAGAAAACTAGAAAATGGCGTGCATAAAAATTAAATACATAACTAACAAATCATTAAACGAACGCCATTGGCCTAGTGGTTAGCATATTTGTCTGCTACGCTAGGTTCAATTCTTTCAACAGCTAAAAATGATATTGCGTCTGTATCTTAGGTATGTTTTCGAATAATTTATAAACTAAAGCTCCCTCTTTGGACAAGTGGTAGTGCAACTGCGGAACAAGAGATCCTGGGTTTGATACCCGGGTCAGGCAAGTGTTAAGTGTGACAATATGCTCGCCCTATGCCATGGGACATTAATATAACTATCAAAAACTCTGCACAAGTAGCTCCTGGCAATGACATGGTATGCAAACATGATATGTAAATTATTTGGTATTGTTTTTACTTTTTTTATTTTTTTACCCTTGCATGCTGATACAATTTTCACTATTGTGAATCATTTTTGATGATTTTATGTAATTATACTAAGTAATGAAATGTACATGATGCCAGCTGAGTTTCTTGCCGGTTCTTCTCAGAAGGCTAGTTTCCTAAATTCATCGACATTCATATGCGCCTTACTAGGGCAGGGTTACTAGGGCTACAAACTGAATAATACATATTTTTCATTTTAATTTTCCATTAAGAACCTCCTCTTTCTTAAAGTCGGTTAAAACATGTTTTTGTTTGCTCTGTTACCTTAGCATTTCATAGTCAGCAAATACTAGAGATATAATTATGTTTACTCAAATGTCTAAAGGTTTATCGTTTTACTGACAATAAGGTCTGTATTTATGTATTAACTAGCTGTGCCCCGCGGTTTCACCCGCGTAGATTTAGTTTCATCCTTATTGTCGCGGAACCCTAATATTTTTGATAAATAAAAGTAGCCTAAGTTACTCCTTGAAATATCCGTGAAAGTCCCGTTAAAATCCGTCCAGCCGTTTCAGAGATTACGCGGAACAAACAGACAGACAGACAGACAGAAAAATTTTAAAACTTTGTTTTTTGGTTTCAGTAGCGTGTATAATTTCATATGCATTTAGTGAAAAGCTGTTATTTTGGAATTACAAACAGACAGTTCAATTTTATTTATCTGTATAGATGTATAGATGTGTGACTTATGTAAGCAATCTACCAACACTATCAAAAGAGGGCTAACGAGGAGACTAAATAAATCCCTACTTTAATATTATAAATGCCAAAGTAACTCTGTCTGTCTGTTACGCTTTCCCGCTTAAACCTCTCAACCGATTTTGATAAATTTGGCACTGATAATCTTTAGACCCTGGGAAAGGACATAGGCTACCTTTGATTTATTAAAAATATTAGGTTTCCGCGACCATAAAGATGAAACTAAATCTACGCGGGTGAAACCGCGGGGCACAGCAAGTCTTATATATAAAAACGAATCCCCATTTCCCTTGGTTACGGCATCACGCCTAAACGGCTGGATGGATTTTAACGGGACTTTCACTGGCAGATAGCTGATGTTTCAAGTAGTGTTTTAGGCTAATTTTATTTAGAAAACATATCAGGGTTCCGCCACTACGCGGGTGAAACCGCGGGGCACAGCTAGTAGGTTATGAATATTTTTATTGGCTGTTTCGATTAGAAGATCAAAAGGAACTTGATAAGTTGGCCATAATATCTTATTTGTAAGGAGGGCTCATTTATGAATAAAACAGACCCATTTATCACCGAAGATGATAAGGTATCAACGAAGATGATAAGGTATCAACGTGAGAGATGTTGGGTCAATTCAATTCAATTATTACCAAATTCAAAAAAATATCTTTATTTGATTATTCTTCTTACAAAGTACTTTCAAATTGCCAGAAGGACACAATTAATCGATTGAACAGGATTATAAATGCTACCACAGGATTCGGTTGCTTGAAGAAGAACCCGGCAAGAAAGTCAACAATTACTCTCCACTGCCGTCTCATGCACTAGACGCACGGCTTTGATTCTCATAGACATCACTAGACATCCTCGACTTCTTCTCGTCTTTCTCAGTAAAAGCAACCTTCCGAACCTAGCGGTAGCATGTATAATCCTGTATAATCATGTCGTTCTCACGATCTGAAAGTACTTTGTAAAAAGTCTAATCAAAAAATATATTTTTGAATTTGAATTTGAATAAAACCACCATTGTGGATGAAGCGAAAGATGTATGTAAGGATCGTAGTATATGGCAAACGGTGGTCTTTGCCTACCCACATGGGATACACGTCAGCATATATATGTATGTATGTAATACCAGCGGATGTATGTAGTTCCCGTTCCCGTGGGAGTACGGGTATAAAATATAGCCTATGTTACTTGCTGGTGATGTAGCTATCCATTGCTGATAGAATTTTCAAGATCGGTCAAGTAGTTTCGGAGCCTATTCAATGCAAACAAACAAACAAAAAAACAATCAAATTTTTCCTCTTTATAATATTAGTCTAGAAAACCAGTCCTTCAAAGATTTATTTCCGAAATCTGTGTGTTGTTATAGTTAACAAGCACGGCTGCCTAATTTAAATGTAAACCGCTTACTGTTCCCGTCACAGAAAAAACCCATGAGATAAGCTGACACGTCGCAAACTGCTTTTGTATTATAAGGTTATTTTACTCCTTTTTAGCGTTTGCGCGATTTATGATCTTGGAACAAAGCCTTTTGGGGAATATGCGTCGACTTTTCTTACGAGGTCAAGGAAAAAGTGAATCTGTCGTGCATAAGGGCCACACTGCTTGGTTGTTCCGTAAGATTTTCAGAAATGTTAAAGAGCACTAATAACTTTGCAACTAACAGAAACTCAGGACTGTTTTGAGTTTTATGTGGCCGCGATTTTTCAACACTACTCTAAGGTTTTCTCGTTTAATCTTCTGTGACGTGGAGGTACAGTTATAGGTAGGGTAGGTACTTGTTTAGAATACCGTGACCTAGAGAGATCTCCCACCTATTTATATAAATTGGCGGTGTGTTCGGGATGGCAGAGCGGGTAGGGTCGTTATCATTGATACGTAGCGATGGTGAGTACCTAGCCTTGTGATCATCTCTATAATCCAATTATATAAGTAAGTCAGCCTGTAAATCAAATTTATAGACTTTTCTGGTCGTTTTTCAAGCTATGTAAAATGATCTCTATTTTATAGAGATTTAGAGTTTAGTTTGCTCAAAAAAATCTACATTGTCATGTAGCATTGCTGGCACCCTCTAGTAGCATAGTGATTAGACTGGTGGACCAGTTTTTAAACTTTATTAAACGTTATTTTTTTCTGTATATTTATGTTTTCAGAATATTTACAAAGGTATGATCAATACAACTATCATAAGCAGAATTATCTTATGATAGTACCTTAATTAAATTCAGAAGTGAATCTCTTGTCAGTGTGTGATTTTCGCATGATTTTTCAGCCTCGTTTTTAAAAACATGGTGTATTGAATTAAAAGATAACTCAAAAAGGGATCCTTAGTGTGTGTCGCTCATTAAAACGCGGCATAAAGATAATATCTTGACAAATAACGAGTGTCAGGATCACTTCGCTCCCGGTGCCTCGTCGGAATTAATTACTGTCGCGTACGTACTTTATTATACGTTTGTACGCGATACGGTTAACAGGAAAATGAGAAAATATATTGAATAGGCTCAGGTGTTGCTGCGCAAATATTTTTGGATGATGATATTTATTTGATTTGCATATTACATTTTTTATTTGAAGACTCAAATAATATTTTAAGATTTATTTTATCACCATCAGACAATGAGTTTTTCTAAAAAAACTAATGTACAGTGATTTCACACTACATGCATTATGGTGAAGGAAAACATCGTGAGGAAACCTGCATAAGTCTCCGACGTTCAAGGACGTATGTACAGTGCCTGAGACGGGAATACTCACCATCTGTCACGTTGGCACTTAATCATCTTCGGTGAAAACTGGGGGTTGGTATTGCAACATCTCTGCCTACTCCTGGGAATGCAGACATGAGCATGTACGTATCTTCAGGCTAAGGAAACCATCCATATGATTCGTAAAAAACTGTAGAGATTTGTGTTTTGTTCAGTCGCTTGATACGCAAGCGACGCATGCTATATCCACTCGCTTTGTACTAACGAGTTATTCTTTAGACGCAAGTGCTGAGAGGTAGCACCGTGAGTTTCATTTTAAAGGCCACCAGCATGGCGTAAGATATCGTGAGGATACTCGCATAAGACTGTTTGTATAAAATGTATAGTGTGCCTAATCCCAGGGGGAGCTATCTGAAATGGAGATAGATTTCACAAATATACCATGACAAAAAAAATAACCAAAAAATATTTAATCAATATTAAAGTAAATAATAAAAGGTGAATGATATTAAAGGTATCTTTAACTGAGCCATAAACGCTCCAATCGGGCTATTATTCAATCTTAACTTTAATAATTCTCTATTCTAATAATTTGTTTTGCATTCAGTACACTAAGTGCAATCGAAGCTGAATAAAAATAATGAAGGAATAATTAATGGTCATCGATTCGAAATACATAAAAAAATCGGGATTAAATTTTCTTCGATGCGCAATATTAGAGTGAGTTATAAAATTATAGGAGTAAAACGTCACTGTAATACAGCAAAAATGTTAAAGTTGTAAAAGTGTGGTGAGTTTCTAAACACAATTACTTAATAACTTCAATTCAATTTACAAACCATCATCATCATCCTCCTGTCCTTATCCCATGTTATTTGTGGTCGGCGCAATGTGTTCTTATCTTCCATTTCTCTCTATCAGTCGTCATATCTGTATTCACTCCCATTCTAGTCATATCATCTTTCACACAATCCATCCATCGTTTCTTAGGTCTTCCTTTCCCCTTGTAACCACTTTACAAACCATGTTGTGATAAAATATGAAAAGCGCCTGTCAATATTAAATATGCAAGCATCAAGTAATCTTACATACATCCACTCTTTCTTTGTTCAATATTTCAGCAGCGTTATAAGTGAAGATTTCCCAACAACAATTTTACGATTCAATCAAATTTAAACTTTATGGAACATAGATTTAGAATGAAAATAATCTCGGTAAGCCTTAAATCGTCGGTCTAAACGACTTGGTGCGAAGAAAAAACAGCTGTGATAATAACGTTTAGAAGGGCTTCAAAAGCGATAACTGTCTTAACTAGGGATGATTGGCCCTTAAGGGCTGCCAAACTTCCAACCAGCAAGGGACTGGCTTAAGGGTTGGTTACACTCACGCAACTACGAAGCATCTATATTAATGTTTTCTTAATCAAATGAGGATATCATTTACAGATTTAAACGTAATCATTGTGCGACTCTAACTAATGCGTGGCGCTTTCTTGTTCACAGATATTGTCCGTCTGTGCGTTGTCTGTTCGTGTATCATCTTTACACGGTTGAATAAATGTTGCTGAAAGTGAGAATAGTGCATAAGCTACTATAACGAATATTGGGTGCTTAAAAACCCCTATTAGAAGGAAAAGTAGAATGAACAGAGGAAGAGGAAGACCCAGGTTAACATACCTGAGACAAGTCAAGGAAAAAGAGTCTGCCATGACGTATAGGGAGGTCAGGGAAAATGTGTCTGCCATGACGTATAGGGAGGTCAAGGAAATAGCACTTGATAGAAACAAATGGAAGAAGTTGCATCGGTTACGTCGGTGTAACCGATGTCACAACTCTTAAATTCATGATGAAAAACCCCCTTTTCCCCGCAACCTGCATTATGTCGGACAGAAAAAAATAAAGGTGTGAAAGTCGACATGCTATGGACTCGCCGCTCAAATAGCTTCTTGCCTTTATGGTTGTGCAATGTGCATCTTTAAACTCGGCGGTGTGTCCGACCGTTAAAGTAGGTAATAGAATAAAGAATTTCTTTCGCTTATCACAACTTTGGAGCAAGTTTACGAGTTAAGAAAAAAACGTCTGTCGGTGAAACGTGTCGGGCATTTGTATTCTAGTGTCTTCTGCCTATAAAGTCTGGAGCTAGGAGCGTAGAAACGAGACAGATATGCCTTTTTATATACTACTATAGGGTACTTTAGCTTTGTGGACAACTTCTAAGTGTCCTTCAATGATAGACAGGGACATTACAACTTTTCATCAAAGATAAATTAGGTGCCAACGTGACAGATGATGGGTAGACATACACAGGTAGCTATTATAGGTACACAGTGTATGAAAAGTTTTTAGTCAATTAATATATTGGACAACACTTTTCCCACAAAATTAAGTGAGCATACAGACCCCGTGATTGTATTAAATAACTACCTCGACCCGCGTTTCGCATGCGTGGACTTTATTTTGCGAAACCCGATTTTTTTAATAAAGATATCCTAATTAAGTCCTTGTAATATCAGCTATCTGCCAGTGACAGTCCTGTTAAAATTGGTCCAGCTGTTTATGAAATTACCCGGAACAAAAAGACAAGACAACCACAGATTTCAAAAAACAAAATTTTATTTTTTATTTTACTGTACTGTATAATATACTCTCGTATACATTTGGTGTGAAAAGCTGTTACTTATGAATTACAAACATACAATTCAGTTTCAGTGCAGTAGGTAATCAGCACGATCAGAATAATTTAGTATACTTGATGTTTTAGGTATATCGCTTGCTTCTAACGTCTTTGGTCTAGAAGGAATAATGGGTTAAACTTTTCGTCACGAGTACGAATTCTAGGAACCTACGTATATTTGTGAGCTTTCTTATTCCTAGCATGTAAATTGTCTTCGGCTTACAGCCTAGCTTTTAAAAGATGGTCAGTGAATATGTGAATGTGAGATACTAGGAATGTAAACTGGCATTGGTGTAAAACACCCACATCACTGAAAGTAAAAATGAATTCACCCAGACAGGTGATTGTGAGTGATAAAACAAAACGGTATCCAAGGACAATATATTTATCTCCCTTCAGTTTAAGGCATCGGTGTGATTTCTTGAAGCCTTTGGAGAACGATGACAATTAATTTTAAAAAAAATGTAGATACATTTAATCCTAAATCTTTAACATTCGCATACCTAACGGCAAGTTTATTAATACGGGTAAAGACTTTTCCATGAAAAACTTTTTATCAAGCGATTCTAGTCCATAATCAATCTCTAAATGTATTGTATGTTTTCAACATATTCTACATAGCAAAAGGTCAGACAGACACATTATAAGCTTAGTTCATTAAGCGACCCGCAGTAGAGGCCATGAATAATCTCCAAGTGAATTAACTGCAGGAAGTGACGAGGAGTTGCCAATAAGTGCGGTGCAATATATTACGGCCAGGAAGCGCGCCCTAAATATTTTCTAACTCTCGCTTTACGCGATGAGAGTACAGCGACTTTTGAAACATTTTATTAGGAGATATAGGAAGTAAAATATCGGGATATCCCAAATTTAGCGTTAAATTTGGAAAGGGTAGTCATCTCCCCTGGCTATCCCATATATTTGGGGTCGACACTTGATTCAACTCGATGTGGCTGATCACCTGATTTTTATACGAAGCGACTGCCATCTGACCTTCGTAACCCCTTTTTCGAGGAAAATCGGCAATCTGGGTTAAACCAGTTGTCAGACTTTCTTAGGCCTCTGACTGACCTGTAACGATTGCCAAAGATGATAAATTGACAACCGGGACCGACAGCTTAACGTGCTCTCCGAGGCACGGAGGGAACTCGGGCGGTCACCCATCCAACAACTGGATAGGCGTATGGTTGCTTAACTTCGCTGATCGAATCATATGCGCAATAGCAACTGTGCCACGAGCTCCTCAAAGGGTAGTATTGGGCTATTAATGTAGAAAAATCCTTATATGAAAATAAGGTATAAAATAAAAAAAAAAGGTTTTCCTTCACAAGCCCTTTCATTTGATACCCATACTGTGGTAGTGCTGAAAAAATAACTAGTCAGCAATCTTGGATGATACGCCATCTTGGATGGTCCGCCATATTGGAATTAGAATGACATCACAGTTTTAGCATTATCATCCAAAACTTGCGTGTTTAGCAAATTTCAGTTCAAACGGTTAAAAAAAATATTGCAATACCTGGACAGACAAACATACATACATTGCAAGTTAATAAAAACCTTGTGATAATTACGTTTAATGAGTGTTTCAAGTGTCTCCTATATTGAATGAAATTTTGAATTTGATATGAAATTCAAAGCTGCCTGACTGAGTACTGTACCATACACTGAAGATCGCAATAATAATGCTACCTTTGTACTATTGTGTTCCACCGGACCACTATGATAGTTAAAGCAGTGCCCATTAAGAACTTCTTCGCTTTGACGTTCTGTTTACACTCTGCTTAAACCGATGATGGTAAGCCCTCAATGCTTCATGGGAAGGAAGGAGGAGTGGAGAGAAATCGCTAGAGGATAAACATGCCACTAATAGTTGGACATGACGAATACAACCGCAAGCCAACATCACGCGGCTACGCTACATGAATAATTTTGAACGGTGTTCCGACTACTTTCAAACTGTATATTATGTGGTTTATTAATGAGTGCAAATATACCAAATATTTAATTGACCGCATTGAATACCACATTGCTAAAAGCAATTAATGCGTGAATCATAACAAACCCTCGTCCGTTGATATCTCTTTCTTAATATCTCTTTGTTCGGGATGAATGCAAGAACATCTTTGTTGCTTGAGTTTTGTTAAGAGACTACATGAACATTTTCTTTTTATTGTATATTTTTATCGTCTTTGTATTGGGTAAAAAATAAAAATTGCTAATCGGGAATTATATCTGGATAAATCCAATAATACTACCCGGTCAATGGATCTAAACCAGGACCTCGTGCTCCGCAGTAGTTACCAACAAGGCGGCCTGAATCTGAATTAGTGCCTGGTCTGGTTAGGAAAGAGACTCCATATTACATGTGACTTAAACATAATGTAGGGGTGTACAATAAGAACCTCTGCTTACTTAGTGAATATAATAGGACTATACCATTCAATATTCAAAGCTGCCCGACTGGGGACTGTACCCTCGCCTTACAGAAGATCGCAGCCAAATAATGCTACCTTTCAGAGATTTCATTCTTTGTAAAATAGGCAACACGCTATTCTTGCAAACATTCATAGGCTGCAGTAGCCGCTTACCATCAGGCGGGCTGTAAAAAAAAGGAACAAGTGAAGTCTTCCGTCATCAATAGGGACGCTAGTAAGAAGATCGTCGTCAGTAGTATACTAGCCGTTGTTATCGGCCAATTCTCCTGTGCCTTACCCCGGCCCCACATCCGGAGTACCCTTCCGGCCTCTCATAAAATAAATAAACAAGTAGAATCGACGCGTCTCTAGATTGGACGTAAATCACGACCGAGCAATATTGTTATAAATGGCTGCATTCCCTTCGAATGGGAATAAGGTGTCAGCTTGTAAAGTAACATGTTTGGTTGGATATAGATACGAGATATCCACCCAATAGCCAGGGTCTAAGAATATGGCTATGGTATCCCCTGCCTGTCGTAAGAGGCGACTGAAAGGGGGCCGGAGGGCCTGCTGGCGGTGGTCGGGGTGGGAGTTTTGACCACCGAGCCGCGGGCCCGGGAAGGTGGCAGCGCGATGTGGCTCGCGCTGCCTTGCACAGCGAGGTCTTCAGGGGCGGCGATACAGCTGCCCCGGGGATGTGCTCCGGCAAAGTGTGGGGGGACACCGGTGCGATCTATCAGAGTACCCGGAGTCCCCCCTGAGCACTGAGGATGGCCACCGGGGGGGTTTTAGTGCGGTAAAAATCCCACATACCCCGATCAGACCCCGATCTGCGGTCGGGGACCTTTTGAAGGTTTCCCCTCGTCAATAAAAAAAAAAAAAAAAAGATACGAGATATATGAAAAAATTATAAGTACTTTGCGTGTCCAATCTATAAATAAAAATTAGATTTCACCTCAAACTTCACCTACGTGGCAATATAAGAACTTCCGACTTTCATTTTATCCCCTCATTGATAGAATTTGTACTAAAACATTCTTAATGTTTGTTTACATCAAGAAGACATCCAAATTTCATGTCTCTAGGACCAGTGGCTTAGCATTTGATTTTAAATGTTATATTATTATGTACTAGCTGTGCCCTGCGGTTTCACCCGCGTAGATTTAGTTTCATACTTATTGTCGCGGAACCCTAATATTTTTGATAAATAAAAGTAGCCTAAGTTACTCCTTGAAACGTCAGCTACCTACCAGTGAAAGTCCCGTTAAAATCCGTCCAGCCGTTTCAGAGATTACCCGGAACAAACAGACAGACAGACAGACAGACAGAGAAAAATTTTAAAACTTGGTTTTTTAATGTCAGTAGCGTGTATACTTTCATATGCATTTAGTTAAAAGCTGTAATTTTTTAATTACAAACAGACACACGTCGTTTGCACTCTCAACACCATGCATAGTTCTATACTTCTTTCATAGTCAAGAGATCCAGCCACAGCTTCTTTTTGACCTCCACAACCTTTTCATCCCACTAGTTTCCATCCATTTTCTTTTCCTCATTGTGATACCCACGAAGTTTTGTTTTCTTCAACTTTTTTTATATGAGTAAAAGTAAACATCAAGTTATTCAAAAAGCGAGCATAGCTCTGTCAACCAAGTACTGGTATATTATACTAGCTGACCAGACAGACGTTGCCCTGTCTTAATTATAAGAATGCAGCACGTATTCAAATTTTCCACACAATTTTCTTAGTTTTTTCTTTCATAAGAACCATCTCCTGTCAATAACGAACACGACAAAAAAATTACTATAGAAATCGGTCCAGCCGTTCACCCGTGATGTCGTGACCAAGTGAAATGGGGATTCATTTTTATATATATAGATGTATAGTTTTATATTGTTGAATATGTATGTTTTGTTATCGCTCCAAAACGGCTACACTTATTTAAGTTGTGTTACAAAAATAATCTCCATTCAAAATATGAAATGATTCAAAAAACTCAGGTTATTGACTCCACGCAGCTAATTTCTGGACAAAGCTAGTTTTTAATATTACCTAACTTGAAGACAAATATATTCAGAGTTTTAGAAAGGGTGTACGATAGAGGCTGTTTGCCAAACTTTCACTAGCTAAAAATGCAGTTAGCTGGAGTGGTTTCAGTCATTTGCCAAGATGGCGCGCGCTTCGCTAATGTAATAAAGTGTTAAAGGGTTTTAGAGCGAGTCTGCAAGATGGTACAGAGGAACGCGAGTTAAAATAAGGAAATGGGGACATTCATGTTAATATTGTACACGTTTGCCTGCTATGAAAGATATCGATTTACAACTTCTTAAAAATTATGGTGAGTTAGTATCCTATGGGCTCAACAATTTCACATAATAAGTACCGATGCATGTAGCCGGTGGCGGCTACCAGGACTCAGGCGTCATGGTTGACCCTCTTTGGCATAAGATACACATGCATTTAAAATGAAAATGAATATTATTTATCCAGTTTAGGCCCTGCTGGGTTATTCTTTTAGGTTGTTCATTTCGGCTCATCTGGCGGGATAACCAGAGCCACGAGGTCATTGACATATCGTCACTACTAACTAGAAAGTCCATGTTTTCCAAGGCAATGTTGACTACACTTGAAGCAAGCATGCTCTATATTTAAATTGTTTCCCATGAATCTCACAAACCAGAATATACATGTGAAAATTTTCAACAAAATATGTAAGGATACCAATATTTCGCGTAACATCAGCGCGCGCAATATTCAAACAAACCGTACGTACAGTCAACGCCAACGGGTGGCAGTACAATCGCGAACAAAATTTAATTTAATATGGAAAGAGCGAGTCAAAGCAAACCGGAATTCAGAGTAGCTTTGGTGAGTCCGCCCGAAGCGATTCGGACTGTTGGTGAGAAAATATTAACAATAATTTATACATCAATATAAATTATATGCACTAATGCACAAAATTCATAAAGCCGAGGCCGAGAGGTTTGAGCCTGCTACGCAAGTGACGCATCTTCAAAATCTCACCGGACTGAACCACTTAGTGATCAGTGATGTCACACCACGAATTTAACAATGAAGGAAAATATCGTGCACAAATCTGCATTCAGCATCGAAGAAGAAATTTCAATTTGTATGTGAGACTGTAATGGACTCATCATCCTAATTAGCTTCGGTGAAAAGTGGGTGCTGTAACACCAATCACTTTATAGACTCTGTTTTTAAAGGACATTCCCTGGACACAAATGAGGAATGAGCTCCGTGAAGTGGTCTCAAGTGAGCATAGCCCAGAGTGCCTAGTGCGAGTTTTCTTAAAATCGCCGTCATCACGTCGACGTAAACGCAGATTTGTATGGGCTCAGAATAGTGTCATCTTTAGGCCGACAGAGGCACTGTTTCAACCCCATTTAAATCTGCGTTAACTTTGACGCGGTGACATGTGACGGCGGCAGTGAAAAACTCGCACTAGGCTATTAAAGAAGGCTTTAAGACTTTAGAACGGTAGAGAAAAATAAAGCACTTATTATAACGTGCAATGATCGTTAATCATTAGGAAAACGTATTACTCACGTGATAAAAAAAATGTTTTTGATTAATTCCTTAGAGATACTGATTTCTTCGCTTTATATAAGTATTTATTGCAGGTAAACTGTAAAAGAGGAAAGTTTGTGATATGACCTCGCGTCTCGTGCGTGAGTTGTATATGGTTTACGACTCCCGCTGGAAAAACTTGTCAATTATCTTGACTTGTCGTAAAAAGGTTTGTGGAAAACACTTTTTGTTCAAAGTAATGGAATTGAAAGTTGTGTACTTCGAATAAAGCTATTTTATTATATTGGAATCGCCATTGTGGATATAGTGAAGCTTTAAGTAAACTTAGGTCACGCACGAAAAATACAAGTGTATTTCAGAAGTCCCAGCGTATGATATAACACGAGTGAAGGTTAAGTAAATAATGTGTGATTACTCATCTGATCTTTTTGTATTTATACAATTGTATAATATTTTAGAAAAGAGTTTCTTGCCAGGTTCTTCTCAGTAAAAGCAACCTTCCGAACCTGGTAGCATGTATAATCCTGTATAATTATGTCATTCTGACGATTTGGAAGTACTTTGTAAAAAGTCTAATCGAATAAAGATATTTTCGAGTTAAGTTGAATGTACAATTCCGTTTTTGAAATATATATACTTATACAGAAAATGACCAATATTTGAATGGCAAAATTTTTTTTGGAGATTCATTAGCACTTTTCTACTAAGCTGTACTGCCTTTGAAGAAACAGACGTTACATCCAAAGAGAGCGAAGATTTGCCACGAAAGGAAAGTGCTCGCCTCTGTACCATACCCGATCGTTACAAGTCACAGTACATGTGAATATGTTAGCAAATAATTGCTCTTATATAGGTACTTGGAATCTTCTTTTGACTCGCTAACAAATCCTATTGTCTGCTCTATTTTCCACTCTTTGCCTTTGGAAATAGGGTTACTTTCTCGAAGTTATAAAATGATATTCATATTGATGTAACTGTTATGTATTCAATGTAAGCACTCTCTTCTTTATCGCGGAGGCGTTTCGCGGAATCAGAGTTTGTTGGTATATTTACCAGAGTCTCTGAAGTTGGAAAAGGTGGCAATTTAGTTAAATTGCTATATCGATGACACGTGCTACGCTTCGCTGGTTTCATGTCGTAATGAGTATGTATGTGTGCTATAAATTGCCAGAACAGAGCAAATCAATTCTGAGATTGGAAATTATTCCAAGACACCTGAATAACAATTTTATTTAAGGAACATTCAAGTCTGACAGTACAAGTAAATTATTGGCATAAATAGCAAGTATAAGATGCCAGTAGTTTAAAACCGAATTCTCATTACTAGCTTTTCTGTCTGAGTGTTGTCTTGCAACATAATTTGCAATCAGTTAATTTTAACCGATTGAACTAAAATTTGGTATACACGGTTATGACGTTATTCTAATTCCAAAATGGAGGATCATCCAAGATGGCGGAGTAGTTAGTTTTTCTGCATTCAATTTCCTGCTTGGGTATCAAATGAAAGGGCTTGCTGAGAAATTGTGCAATGTTTTTCCTCTTAATTATTGTAAGTTTTATTAGAAACTAGCTGTGCCCCGCGGTTTCACCCGCGTAGATTTAGTTTCCTCCTTATTGTCGTGGAACCCTAATATTTCAATAAATAAAAGTCACATCAGCTACCTACCAGTGAAAGTCCCGTTAAAATCCGTCCAGCCGTTTCAGAGATTACCCGGAACAAACAGACTGACAGACAGACGGACAGATTGAGAAAAATTTTAAAACTTGGTTTTTTAGTGTCAGAATTGTGTACACTTCTATATGCATTTAGTGAAAAGCTGTTATTTTGGAATTACAAACAGACACTTCAATTTTATTTATCTGTATAGATATTTTTTCTATAACGTTATTATTTAATTAATGTTTACAAAAGTGGGTATCAAACTTACATTCAATTGGATATGAAGTGACTTCTGCAGCATATGAATACTTGCAATACTAGTGATGCCACTCTAGTTCCATCTCCAATGAAGCACTGGCGACCTTAATTACCAAAGGAATACGTCACTTGGAACTTGAAGAGAGTTGGAGCGTATCGGAATCTGTCGTTCAATATTCGGAGCTGCCCGACTTTAAGCTGCCAAAATTCTTAGGAAAAAGTTGGTCAATTTCTATAAACTGCACTTTTCTCGAGCCGTGGTGGCCTTGGGATTTGAGCAGTCGCCTGCTACGCAAACAACGCAATTCGAATCCCAGCGAAGCCTGTTAATATCAATGAGTTTTTCTAAAAACGTATGTGCAGTGTTTTCACACAACGTGCTTTACGGTGAAAGAAAACATAATGAGGAAACCTGCATATGTCTGAGAAGTATTTGGAGACGTATGTATAGTTCCTGAGCCGACGATAGACTCACCATCTGACACGTTGGCATTTAATCATTTTCGGTGAAAAGTGGGTTTTATTATTACAACACCTCTGCCTACTAACTAACTAATATAGGTGTGAGCATATGTTTGTATATACTTTTTATATAATATTACTAATAAGAGACTGGACTAGTTTTCTAAGATGACGCTGGTAACTGCAGATAAAGTGCTCTAATAGGAAGGAATGCTTGAAAACAGTGAAGTTGTAAGTTGAGAGACCAAGTCTAGGATAGTTGTCAGTTGTCGGGGCGAGTTTGGGGCGAGTTTGGAGCCACACCGATCAGGGGACGGGGTAGAGATTGAGCAAAGCATAGTTTAAATTATACGGTCCATATGTTATCTACACATTAATAAGATTCATATGTCTTTTTGTAGTTCCGAATTAACAGATCTTCAGTAAATGCAAATGAAAGTATATCCATATTTTACCGTTGCAATTCTTACATAAAAAAATACAGATTTATAATGTTTGTCACCCACAACACCCACTTTTCACCGAAGATGATTAAGTGCCAACGTGACAGATGGTGAGTTTATCGCCGTCTGAGACACCATACATACCTCTATGAATTACTTCTCAGATAGCTCTTTATATTTTATTTTGCTTATTAATCTTTGAAAACTAATATCTGCATACCATGCAGGTACGACATGAACAGAAATGGAATCAAAATACAACAATACAAGGTAATTGTTCCTAAAATATATCTACAAAGTGTAAGGAACTCGGGCTCATATGTTACGTGTTTGAAAGCTGCATCAAAGCTGTGTGCTTGCCACAGGCAGTGGCAGGCCACATAGTTGTTTAGTTCAGGCATCCAGCGACAAACGAGCTGCTCGAGTTCCAAACATGTTGCTCTCATTAGCGATCCACCACGACACTATTTAGCGCGACTGGATGTGATAGTAAGTCGGACGATCAAACATTCTGCCTCACTTAAATAAAGTGTTAGAAAGTCTTAGTGTCCATTCGTAAAATTGTACCCATAGTTACGTTAGTTAGCCAACTATTTTTTACTTGAATTTTTTTTACTTGAAAAGTTGGCTTACTCGTAAGGCAGATCTAAAACATGACGCCCAGTACAATTAGGTATTTGTTTTAGTGTTTCGTATATTATTTCCTTTAGTAGGTTTTGAACTTTATAGGCGTATGGCATAACTTTTAAACGTAAAAATAGACATTTTCTACTATGGAACAAGAGTTTTTCGTTTAAAAATTTTGTATGTCGACATTTTTTTTGTATGAAATGATTAAGTGATTTTCCATTCTCTATTTTAATTTTGAAGACCAGACAATTTGACTTGTTACCTTATAATTAATTAACATAAAAGCGATTGTAATCCGCATCCTTTATGAAATATAGATCAATGTTTTCTTTTTCAATTTCACACCTAAAACAATCACGTTTGGTTTTAATTCCAATTGGGGTAATGTAGGTCGTAAACATTTTACACTGTCATTGGCCATTATCCTTTGGCTTCATCAGAGCTTGGACCTCGTTAAACTAGGGTAGGGCAATACAATTTAGAAGTATACCCGACGAATTTTATTGACTGCCTATTCTATGTATTCCGTGTAAGTTTTTATTGGGTTCTGCCGAGTTATTCACTAAGGTTTCTCAACGTCGCACTCGTCGTCGAGTGAATAACGCGGATGTTCTTAAAATATGTGTGCTGGATGCATATACTATCGTAAAATTTTATGAGAGAAAATAAAGAAAAAATGTATAATGGTGTCAAGTGTCAAGTATCGAGTGTTTAGTGTCGAGTGTCGAGTGTCGTGTGTCGGGTATCGAGTGTCAAGTGTCGAGTGTCGTGGGTAGAGTGTTGAGAGTGAAGTGTCGAGAGTCGTATGTCGGGTATCGAGTATCAAGTGTCGAGTGTCGTGTGTCTAGTGATTAGTGTCGAGTGTTGAGTGTCGATAGTGAAGTGTCGAGTGTCGAGTGTTGATTGAGATTCGAGTGTCGAGTGTCAAGTGTCAAGTGTCGAGTGTGAAATGGCGAGTTTCAAGTGTCGAGAGCCGAGTGTCGAAAGACAAGTGTCGAGTGACAAGAGTCGAGAGTCGAGGGTCAAGAGTAGTGTGTCGAGTGTCGAGTGTCAAATGTCAAGTGCTGAGGGTCGGGTGTCAAGTGTCGAGTGTAATATCCATTTTTGTAATATTATAATATTTATTGTATATGACTTCACCAGTTTGTCTCCCCCACCCTTCAAACAACAGACAAGAATCACTATGTGGTCCCGTCGCTGATCAAAACTTCAAACTTCCACAACTTTGGTACAACTATTATAATCGACACACGAAATTGGATTAAGTTGCTTAACCATGCTGAGATATAATAATTACATTAATTTAATAATAATGAATGTATTTTTTTATATTTAAGGGTCGTTTGCACTAAGAATCATAATTCCAGATTTTGCACGCCTGCCCACAAAGCTCCCGAAAGGGATAGGCTGAGGAGTTATATCATCTACTTTTTACTGATATTTATTAGGAGTCAAGAAGCGAGTGTGTGTGATACCGTCTTTCAGGTGGGTTCAGGTAGGCTCTAATACCTTTAAAATGTAAATTAAAGTTGCCATTTCCATACAAAATATTTTTTGCCTCTTTCAATAAATCGTTATTATACTACTTTACGAATATTGATATAGTAGTTACTAAAGTGTAGATTCCGGTGAGCTTATAGCTAAAACAGTTATTTTTATATTTATGGAAAGAAGAGAATCTATACATCTATACATACAGATAAATAAAATTGAAGTGTCTGTTTGTAATTCCAAAATTACAGCTTTTCACTAAAGGCATATGAAAGTGGCATACACGCTACTGACACTGAAAAACCAAGTTTTAAAATTTTTCTCTGTCTGTCTGTCCGTCTGTCTGTCTGTCTGTCTGTCTGTTTGTTCCGGGTAATCTCCGAAACGGCTGGACCGATTTTAACGGGACTTTCACTGTCAGGTAGCTGATGTTTCAAGGAGTAACTTAGGCTACTTTTATTTATTAAAAATATAAGGGGTCCGACAATAAGGATGAAACAAAATCTACGTGGGTGAAACCGCGGGGCACAGCTAGTATTCAATATATTGAAATAGTCTCGAAATCTAAAAGCGAAGAAAGGGCGGGTCGCTAATCATATCATCATCTCCCTGGCCTTATCCCATGTATTTGGGGTCGACACTTTATTCAACCCGATGTGGTTGATTACCTGATTTTTATACGAAGCGACTGCTATTTATTTATTTATTAATTAATTTATTTATTTAACCTTATAGAACGGCTTGAAGCCACTTAAACTAAAGGGAAAAAAAGGAACACTTTCATGCAGTCTCCTCACAAAACTCCAAACATACAGACAAAATATTCTTCCATTCATCCGCAAACAAATCACATTCAGGATGATTATCCAGGAAAGTGTTGAATGCGGAGAGAGTGCGCGGGACCGGCGACCGGGCCCGAGCGACTGTGCGGCTCGCGGGCACACAGAATAACTTGTGCTTTCTGCCGCGCAAGTAATTATTTGGCACGTAGAGGCGGCACAACTCGTCATGAAGAGAAGGAGCATCAATGTGACCACGTATTGTCTTTAGTCCGGTTATCATTTGCGCATGTTTTCTCCTGACCTGCAAAGAATTATACCCTAGACTACCAAGAAGAAACTGTGTAGGGTACAAGTAAGGGTAGTATCCGTAAACTCGCTTATAAAGGTATCTGAGGAAGGCTTTCTGCACCTTTTCAAGCTGAACCGAGTATTTGCTCTCGTGTGGATTCCACACACAAGCACTCGACTCGAGCTTGCTACGGACCAAAGCACAGAAAAGCATCCTCAAAGCCTGCACATTGGTGAAATCACGCGTGTTTCTGAGAACAAATCCCAGACGCCTAAATGAATCCTTGGCAACGGACTCCATGTGCTCATGAAAGTTTAGCTTACGATCAAACATGACACCCAGGTCCCTCACGTGTTGTGGTCTTGATATAAGGTTTCCTACGAGTTGGTAGTCATAGTCTATGAGGTGCCGTGCTCGACCGAAGCTCATGATATTGCATTTAGATGCATTAAATTCCATCTTATTTGAGTGGGCCCACTGACACATTGCATCGATGTCAGATTGCATCGCTAGACAATCGGCCTTCGTAACCCCTTTTTCGAGAAAAACGGCAATCTGGGTTAAACCAATTGTCAGACTTTCTTAGGCCTCTGACTGACCTGTAACGATTGCCAAAGATGTTAAATTGGCAACCGGGACCGACAGCTTAACGTGCTCTCCGAGGCACGGAGGTAGCTTAACTTCGCTGACCGAATCATATGCGCAACAGCAACTGTGCCACAAGCTCCCCGGGTCGCTAATCATATAATTACAATATATAACCTACGTCGTAATGCTCATTTGAAGCCGAAAACATGCATACATAGAGAGAGAGTTACTCACTTTGTAAGATTAATTTAAATAATAAGGCTTTTTGTACATCTCCGTCTTTCATTTGTGACTGCAAGAATTTAAAATGAAACGAATGTCCACTATGACAACAACAATGAGCTCACAAGCTAACAAAAGCTCGAAATATCTGCGAGTGGAGGCCAAGCATGAAACGAGCAGAATGTTTTGTAATAAGCGTAGCGTTGTTGGCAAAATTAAATTCATTCAAACAGCGACCGACGCAAGAAAGTGGAATTAAACTTGCTTACAGATTGGGATTACTTTGAGAATCTAGGTAATGTTGGAACTGGGATTATAATAGTTGTTAAGGAAAGTAACATTATGGAATATAATTGAATAATTTAGCAACCGTTTTATTTACTAGTTGTACCAAATTCAGAAACAATTGAAGGAGGACTTATTGTGTTAACAGACCTTATACATGAGTATACTACTTTCCCGCTTCTTTACTCTGCATAGTATTGGAAGGAAACTGTACCCCAAGTATTATATAGGTTTGTAAATGTTCAAATATCGTCGCTTGCCTTTTAGCGTAGCTCAAAATGTGTTAATTCTTTCTTGGCCAAGAATGACGGATTTTACCGACGTCGATTTTTTTTTTTATTATTTACAGACATACTTGTGGAACATGCGTATTATTAGAATAGCTGTGCCCCGCGGTTTCACCTGCGTATATTTAGTTTCTTGCTTCATGTTGCGGAACCCTAATATTTTTAATAAATAAATGTAGCCTAAGTTACTCCTTGACACAACAGCTACCTGCCAGTGAAAGTCCCGTTAAAATCGGTCCAGCCGTTTCAGAGATTACCCGGAACAAACAAATAGACAGACAGACAGAGAAAAATTTTAAAACTTGGTTTTTAGTGTCAGTAGCGTGTATACTTTCATATGCATATAGTGAAAAGCTGTTATTTTGGAATTACAAACAGAATTCTTCAATTTTATTTATCTGTATATAGATATTTGATAGTTACCTATGTTATAAAATTAAGCATTGTGGTAATTACCTACCGCTGGTAATTTACTTACTTTTTTCCTTTTAGCCAAAAATCAATTTTCGGTGGTAATAACTAGGTGCCAACGTGAACGATGGAGAATCCAACTCGATTTCATACGACTTTGCATATAGATTTCTCTTCAGATATAATGCTGGCTAACTCACAACTCATGGTGCTGCGACTACGTTTTAGAAAATATACAGACACCAGTCTGAGAGTAACAGGCGATTACTCAAACCACTCAACCACGCTTCTAACACAGTAAAGAAATAGTCTTTACTTCCTTATATAATTTCTTAACATAAAAACCAAAGAAAAATTCCATTAAGACAGAGAAAAAAAACAGGAAAAAAATCATAATAAAAACGTCCGCATAGTTCTTTAAGCTGTGGTATTTTATATAAAAAAATACAAAGGAAAGAATTCGCGGCATCAAAGCCAGTATTCCCACTTGGATGAATTATTTCACCGGATTAAAAAACATTTCATTGCGTTCCGAATTCCGTAAGATGAGTGTTAAGATTAAATGCCAGATGAAATGTTTCCTTCACTTAGGTCGATGCGGTCCTGCGGGTCGACCGCCCCGACGGCGTTAGCATCGTCTGCTATGCGGACGACACGCTGGTGCTAGCCGTCGGGGCCACTTTCGAGGAGACCAACCGGCTCGCCGAGCTTGGCGTGGCATGCGTCGTGGAGAAAATCCACGAGCTGGGCCTTCGGGTAGCGCCGGAAAAGACCGAGGCGCTGTGGTTCCACAAGATCCCGAGGGGAAGGGAACCACCCAGCTCGTCGGTTCGCGTAGGTGACGTGGATGTCCGGGTGGGACGGTACCTCAAGTACCTTGGTCTCACCCTGGACGGTCGCTGGGGCTTTGAGGAGCACTTCAGCCGCATGGTCCCCCGGATCAAGAGGGTAGCGGGTGCATTGCACAGACTGCTGCCCAATCTCGGGGGGCCGAGTGAAGGAGTCCGCCGCCTCTATGCGGGGGTCGTGCGATCCGTGGCTCTCTACGGAGCACCCGTCTGGTCTTCCAGATTGGGTGTTAGGCGCTGCAGAACTATGTACAATAGTATGCAGCGTCCTATGGCCATCCGGGTCGCACGAGGGTACCGGACCCTCTCTTTTGAGGCGGCCACTGTCCTGGCGCGGTTTCCGCCCCTGGACATCCTGGCGGAGATGGATGCTCGTATTTACGACCGTCTCCGCCGGGCGGACGGAACTGCGCCTCCAAATGCGGCTGAAGTGAGAAGGCAGGAGCACCGACACGCGCTCGTAACGTGGCGGGAGCGGCTCTGCGAGCCGCAGAACGCCCGCCAACGCGCTGTCGGTGCAATTTTGCCGAGCCTCGGGCCCTGGCTAAAGAGGAAGGACCACGTCACCTTCCGGCTGACGCAGGTACTCACCGGACACGGGTGTTTCGGTGAGTACCTGAATCGGATCGGTCGCGAACCGACGACGCAATGCCACCATTGCGGCAGTGACCGGGATTCCGCACAGCACACGCTGGAGCAGTGCCCAGCGTGGAGCTCGGAACGGCGAATCCTGGTCACCAGGATCGGGCAGGACCTCTCTCTGCCACGCGTAGTGACGGCTATGCTGGCAGACAGAGAGGCATGGAGGGCCGTAGTCTCCTTCTGCGAGACAGTAATGTCCCAGAAGGAGGCCTCCGAGCGGGATCGGGAGAGAGCCGATCCCTCTCGGAGACGACGGCGACGGCGGGGCGGAGGCAACGCACGCCCCGGACCGTCCACCCAATAGCCAGGGTCTAAGAATTTGGCTATGGTATCCCCTGCCTGTCGTAAGAGGCGACTAAAAGGGGGCCGGAGGGCCTGCTGGCGGTGGTCGGGGTGGGAGCTTTGACCACTGAGCCGCGGGCCCGGGAAGGTGGCAGCGCGACGTGGCTCGCGCTGCCTTGCACAGCGAGGTCTCCAGGGGCGGCGACACAGCTGCCCCGGGGATGTGCCCCGGCAAAGTGTGTGGGGACACCGGTGCGATCTATCAGAGTACCCGGAGTCCCCCCAAAGCACTGAGGATGGCCACCGGGGGGGTTTTAGTGCGGTAAAAATCCCACATACCCCGATCTGCCTCTCCCAGGGCGGTCGGGGACCTTTTGAAGGTTTCCCCCTCGTCAATAAAAAAAAAAAAAAAAAGGTTAGGCTTAACGTTCCACCCAAATAGCCAGGGTCTAAGAATTTGACTA
This sequence comes from Watsonalla cultraria, assembly GCA_964035505.1. Lineage (NCBI taxonomy): Eukaryota > Metazoa > Arthropoda > Insecta > Lepidoptera > Drepanidae > Watsonalla > Watsonalla cultraria. The sequence continues at coordinate 11,234,757 of OZ037722.1, read as the reverse complement.
TGTTATCCCCTGCCTGTCGTAAGAGGCGACTAAAAGGGGGCAGGAGGGCCTGCTGGCGGTGGTCGGGGTGGGAGCTTTGACCACCGAGCCGCGGGCCCGGGAAGGTGGCAGCGCGATGTGGTCTCCAGGGGCGGCGACTGCTGCCCCGGGGATGTGCCCCGGCAAAGTGTGGGGGGACACCGGTGCGATCTATCAGAGTACCCGGAGTCCCCCCTGAACACTGAGGATGGCCACCGGGGGGGGTTTTAGTGAGGTAAAAATCCCACATACCCCGATCTGCCTCTCCCAGGGCGGTCGGGGGAAAAAAAAAAGATTAGGCTTAACGTCGGGATGTTATTAAAAGTAACAACATTAAGCTTTAATTCATATACAACTAACGGCATGCCCTAAATGTTGTAACATTATTGTTCGTCTGTAGTAAAATCTTTGTCTGTACTTTGTGACGTCACTTGTTTTTATAGATAAATTCAGTTGTTTTGGACTACTTCTACTTTGGGATCTTGAGCCTAGTTGCATTTTTCAATCCTCATCCCACCGAACAATCTTAAAGTGGTAAATTCTCGACTTTCATAAGTGCCTTACCAGGGCCTAAACTGAATAAATATTTTTCATTTTCATTTTCATTTTCATTTTCAATCTCCGTCGTTTATCCACAACAACCACGTGACATTGGCGGAATAGCTGCACTCAAGCTCGTCGCCACCATAAAAATAAGAAGAAGAACGTCGGGATGAAAAAAAAAACAAAATTAAAATGAACTAGTACCTATCGTGGACATACTTACAGCAAAAGGTGAGTAACGTGCAAATATCAGGTAAAAACATAAGTTTTAACGAGAATTTGACTGACTAATAGCTGATATTACAAGGAGACACATAGGCTATTTTAATTAAAAAAAAATCTAGTTCTGCGAAAGAAAGCCACCCGTGAAATTAAGTGTACGCGGGTGGAGCCGTGGGACACAGCAAGTTAAACGGGGCACTCCAGCCTTTGAGTTTAATCAATACAAACAAAAATACATTGATCAACAAACATAGATTATGTATCATATCATAAGATAAATCAAATTGAAGTTGAAAGTCGAAAAGAAAATTTACATTAATTTCAAATTAACAGCTATTCATTAAATGCATATTATGAAAACGTAAAAAAAAACTATTTAACAATTTGTTTTCTGTTTGTCTTTCTGTCTGTTCCGGCTATTCGCAGAGACGGCTGGACAGATTATAACCGCAGAAACTAATTTTTATTTAAAAAAAAACCATTGAATTAAGCCACCCATAAAATTAAGTCTACGCAGGTGCAGCCGCCAGGCACAACTAGTTTAAAACTAAAAGCTTTATACACTTATAATAATTAATGCTAATTTTAATATTCATACGCATGACAGTTAAAATTGTGACCTATGAATAAAGGTTGTGTTTAAATACACTTCACCTCTTATTTATGGCTTCTAAATATAAATTATTGTTTGAAGGTTCGACGTCATGGACGCATGCGCGGGCCTCTCGCCCAGCAACTTACCGACGAAGGATTGCCAGTGTTATAACTATATTTACTCAAAACATTGGAATAATTCAATTAAAATTTAATGAATAGAATTGAAATAAAAAAAATAAGAATTACACTTACTTGCTATTTAAAATTGTATACAATTATATTAAACAATATTTCGAAATGAAATGCTTCACACCTACATTTTAAGAAATAAATAGGATTAGCTTTGAATTCACGTAGTTCCCAAGTATCGTAATTATTTAGTATATAAAATGTACAAAAAAGCGATAAAATTGATAAAAATTGTTTGCAATTTTCCCGTCTCTTCTCTGTTAAAAATGAGAACTGTCGCAGCTCTTTCCCTAACTTCAGTAAAAAGATATTGCACTAAATAAAATTATAGAGGACATTTCCTTCACAGCAATTTGTTGAAATAACATTAACTCAACCTGGCAACCCTCTCGCGTCGTATCTTATCATTTTGACATTTCTCCTCAGTGTACGCCGGGCTGTTGCGGGGAGCGCACGATTTTAAAATTCAGAAAACGAAGTCAACTACACGTGATTACGAAGCAATGTTTCTGGCAAAATGTGGTCGGTAAAGTTTGATTGAAACGCGTATTGTTGTGATTAAATATTAATAATGTGAAGTGGTTTTATTATTATAAACAATGTTGTTTTTACTGTTGGGGATGTTGATCGGTAAGAATTTTTATTATTTGACAGACAAGTAATGTTTGTAAGTGTAATTATGAATGTTTAGAATGACTTACTTACTACTTAATATGAGTTATAATTTGTCCAAGTTTTATAAACTATACTTGTTTTAGATGCAGTTGAATATTATAATAGGCTTTCGTTATGATGATGGAATTGAGACTGGGAAAGATTTAACTTACAAATAATATGCGTCTCATAAAATAATATGGTGATTTTTTGGTTTACAAAATTCTGAGTCCCTGGACGGGTAGGCAGACGAGATGGAGCGATATATTTAAAAACATCAATTAATTAACATTTTTACGTAATTCATGGTTTCCCTGGCCCCGTACCTACATTGTTGGGATGGACACCCGATATGACTGTTTACCTCATTTTCACTTCCATCAAACGTTCACAGCCCCTTATCAGACCTTTCAAGGCATAGGCAATAGGCAATCGAAACCGATGGCTTAACCTACTCTCGGTTTCATGGAGGGAACACGGACAACCTACCCAATTGCTAGGGGCCTAACATCATCGGTTTAACCGAGCGTATCAAGAACATCTGTAGACCTAGACAAAGTAACATCATCTCGCGCTTGCGCTAATAGAAACAATACAAAAAGTACGTAAATGACATAAATCAGTCACGTGACATATGTCATTCCCGTACATTTTGTATCGTTTCTGCTAGCGACGCGTGAGGATATTACTTCGTCTACAGGCCCTGAGCTTTGACCTTTCACTTTGGTACCGTCAAAGCTACGAAGTTCTTAATACGCTCTGCTCTGCTTATCATAGTTGCCCCCCTGGTCTAAAGTTGCGTAGCTTCGCTGATCTAATTATATGCGCAATAGCAACGGTGCCACGAGCCACAATTTTATCTAAAGGCCGTGGGGTAATTAACAAACTATTTATACAAACGATTTCCTCTATAAATAAACAATTACTCTTAACTTTCCTTCTGTGAATTCGTTATTTATTCCCGTGCCAGCCGCCAGGGGCCAAGGGTCATTAAGGTTTCATCCGCTAATCGACTGGGAATTCCATTTTTATTACTAAAGCATTAGGGATTCATTTCCATTGTAGTCTGGTGGAGCAGACTAGAGATTTATTTTTGAATCACTAAGCTAAGAAGAAGTCTACCTTATGTACCGTTTATTGAAATCAATGTACTAACAGTATAAGGAGCCAACGAATACTGCGCAGTTTTAAGTCTTTTTTGGAATCGTTACAGACCAACTCAACAACATCATCCTTCTGCCCTTATCCCATGTTATTTGTGGTCGGCGCCATGTGTTCTTCTCTTCCGTTTTTCTCTATCAGCCGTCATATCTGGATTCACTTCCATTCTAGCCATATCATGTTTCACACAATCAATCTATCGCTTCTCAGGTCTTCCTTTCCCCTTGTAACTATCCACATGTATAAACCATGAACTCATATTGCCATGATAGTTTGATTCATATTTTAAAACAGACGTTTAAGACTAATTAATTAGAAGAATAATTAATTATCTTAAGCAATCATATATTAAGTTTAAGCTGCAATAGTTTATTAAGTCAGAAGCAAATGTTACCATTTTAAAATATCACACTAAATTTCAAAAAGTGTCGTAAATTTTTTTCTCCCTAAAACTGCTTAACGGATTTGAATGAAAATTGGATGAATAAAGTTTATACCCTGGCTTAGCACAATAATTTAGCAACGATTCTATAAAGGATTATGCTCCTGTGAGATTATAAATAACACTAAATAATTCGCAGTAAGATTTCACATACGAACTTTAAAACCCCATTTAACCCCCAATGGGGTGGAACTCCGGAAAGCGTTTTCTGAATGTTCATCACGTGAAATACTCGTACACATCCTACAAATTTAATATCTTTAGGATAAGTAGTTTACGCTGTGCGATGATTATAAGTCAGTGATTGAAATAATTTAGAATTAAAAAAAAGGTGTATGATTTTTCATCTGTTCGCTCAGAACTCCAAAACTACTTATCTTAATTTCTGAAATGCGGTGTTGATTGTCCCCTGTTCATAAGGCTTCATCCATCATTCAATGACTTCAGCCGACAGACGCCCAATACTGGGCATAGGCCTTCCCCAACGATCTCCACGCCTGTATAATTGTATCTGGCGCCCTCTAGAGGATAAAGGTGATGAACTTAAAAAAAATCTTATAGCGCCGAATAAATACATTTACGAGTATTTAATATTATTACGGTATATGACTACGGCTCTTCTCAATCATCTCAAAATCACGTGGGTTTCATACTTTTAAGAGCATTTTAGTAGTAATTTTTTTGTATTAAAACTTACTTATATACTTGTATACGGTGTTTTTAGACCGCTAAAGAACATCATTAATTTGAATTGTAGATGCGTACGTATTTAATAGAATAAGTACATGAATTCTGCAGAAACCAGACCCGTGTTTTGTAGAAGTGAGGACACACTTAATCCAACCTGAGGCGGTTTTAATAGGATTACAACTGATTTAAGGCTTTTTCCAATAAGCTTACATCTTGAAAGGGCTTGTGAAGGGCCAACTCCAAGCGTTTGAAGCGACATTATATGTACGATTTATAGTTGGATTAAATATATTGTCGTAATGTTTTTTTTTAATAAAAGTAGCTTAAGTTACTCCTTGTAGCATTAGCTATCTGCCGTTTTTTCAAACTGACAGATTTTTTTTTCTAATAGTTTTGTTTGTATGATTACCGTATGTACTTTCATATTTAAAAGCTGTTTGAATTTGAAATTACAAACAGACGCTTCAGTTTTAATTATCTGTAAAGATATTAAAGAAAGAACGCAGACTAAAAGTCCTCGAGAAACCGTTTAGTTTCGATCCTATTGAGTCGAAGTCCCATCGAACTATGATTTTGGAACACGTGAACAGCAAATTTGTAAAGCACTTCGATCCAACGATATTTCAATTATTTGTTCATCGTAAATCGGGCTACAGATATTGGTATTTGTAGCCCTGAAGCTGAGTAGTACTCAACTCCTGCGTGGGAATAATACAAGCATGAACAAACCTTCATCCCTTGTAGGACCTATTTAGGGGGTGGAATTTCGGAAAACCTTAGTATACACCTACAGTTCACCAAGCATACATTTTCTAAATTTCATATCTCGAGGATCAGCGGCTGTGCGTTGATTTAAAAGTCAGTCAGACAGGAATTTAAATTCTAAATGTATAAATCGCTTTCTTAATGTATTACTAAACACTTTTGCATGTGTCTAGGACCAGCGGTTTAGGTCGTGCGTTGATATATAAGTCAGTCAGGACTTTCACTGTTATATCTATACATCTATACATCTATACATACAGATAAATAAAATTGAAGTGTCTGTTTGTAATTCCAAAATAACAGCTTTTCACTAAATGCATATGAAAGTATACATGCTACTGACACTAAAAAACCAAGTTTTAAAATATTTCTCTGTCTGTCTGTCTGTCTGTTTGTTCCGGGTAATCTCTGAAACGGCTGAACGGTGCGGGACTTTCACTGGCAGGTAGCTGATATATCAAGGAGGAACTTAGACTACTTTTATTTATTAAAAATATTAGGGTTCCGCGACAATAAGGATGAAACTAAATCTACGCGGGTGAAATCGCGGGGCACAGCTAGCGTACAGATAAAAATGCTCTATTATTTATTATGTGATGAAATCTACAAGATACCAATGAATTTTCTTACCGGTTCTTTTCAGAAAGCTATGTTCTGAACCAGTGGTCAGTTTTTCGACGATCATGAGTGCCTTACTCTGAATAAATCATCTCATTTTCATCCATTAGTAATTCATGAAAGTGATCATGCACAGGCTGACATAAAGTTCAAACCGGTCGTCACTTCTACGATGCTTTATTTTTTACTAATAACTTTATTCACAACAGTTTAAATAATACAGATTAAAAAATATACTTACACTTAAAACCATAAAATTAAAATATATTATTAAAGGGAGTCCCTGTAGGCAAGGTTCCGAAGATACTGGCAGCATTCCCCCTTTGGATAGCTAGACTAATTCTTTGTCCGAGGTAGCTGCCAGCTCTTCGGTCTCCTGTGATGTCGACTAACCTTTTTGTGATTTCTTTAAAAAAGCCTTTTTGTGTGTGTTGTGTGTGCCTTGTAGGACCTACCCTGAATAAATTATTTGAATATGATCTTACACAGGCAGACATAAAGTTCAATTCTCTTTCACAATATTTGTTATATATCGTCAAAAAGAACCAGCTATTGTCATCGGTCTAAAGGACAACAAAAGTAACAAGTACGTACCATTGTGGTCCCGAACAATCGATGAAGTTTGAAGTTACCTGTAAATATAAATATAAAGATAAGCTGTGTGTTTATCTATATCTATACAGATAAATAACATTGTCTGTTTGTAATTCCAAATTAATATTTTTTTCTCTGTCTGTCTGTCTGTTCGTTACGGCTAATCTTTGAAACGGGTGGACCGATTTTGACGAGACTTACATTGGCATATACTTAGCTGATGTTAGGAGGAGCTCGTGCCACAGTTGCTATTGCGCATATGATTCGATCAGCGAAGTTAAGCAACCATACGCCTAGCCAGTAGTTGGATGGGTGACCGCCCGAGTTCACTCCGTGCCTCGGAGAGCACGTTAAGTCGTCGGTCCCGGTTGCCAATTTTACATCTTTGGCAATCGTTACAGGTCGGTCAGAGGCCTAAGAAAGTCTGACAACTGGTTTAAACAAGATTTCCGATTTTCCTCTAAAAAGGGATTACGAAGGTCAGATGGCAGTCGCTTCGTATAAAAATCAAGTGATCAGCCACATCGGGTTGAATCAAGTGCCGACCCCAAATACATGGGATAAGGTCAGCAAAGTATCATAGCTGATGTTACATAGGTTACTTTTATTATAAAGTGTTTGTTATAGATCCTAGGCGGGTAAAACCGCGGGGCACAGCTAATGTAATATGTATTTAGGCGTGTGTTTGTCGAGAGAGCCAGTATGATCACAAAGCATTATTGGTAAAATCACTTAAAAGGGTTCATTTTGAAATGTTCTTTTCTTACAAATATAAATCAAATGTTGATGATAGTCTCGCTAAAATTTGTCGTAGTCACTGTGCTCACACTTCTATTGACCCACAGTGGGTCCACGGGTAAAATTTTTACCCGTAGACCCACTGCTCTAGTTTAAATGTATAGAGGGTGAGTCCATCGCCGTCTCAGGCACTATACATACGTCTTTGAATTATTTCTGAGACATATGCAGGTTTCCTCACGATGTTTTCCTTCACCGTAAAGCACGTGGAGTGAAAATCATTGTACATAAGTTTTTGAAAAAACTCATAGATACAGGCCCCGCTGGTATTTGAACTTGCTTCGCTTGCGTAGCAGGCAACTGCTCTAACCCCGAGGCCACCAAGGCTCCTTTAAATTAATCCTTTTCAAAATGTCAGTTACTGTGAGCCCTGGACTAAAATTCTAGCTAAACATTCAAGAGTGATTCGGGTATCCCCTAGCATAAGGTATCAATGCGTAAGGTACAGGCGTGAGCATATCACATATGTATGTATATAAATAATGTTGATTCAATTAACTTTTTCTGAATTCACTTTCGTACGTTTACAAGCACCTTCTTAAATCGCTGCTATTACGGGTCTCAAATATAATGTAGATAAATTGAAATAAACAGGTAATAAATCTTTAATATTGAAGTGTCAACCCTAACACACCTCAACGTTCGGTGCGTATAAATTATGATTATTGTTCGCGTACATTTTCCGGCGATAAACAATTCCTCTCCAATATGTATGGAAACGAAGCTCGCTCTATTGATATTGTTTGTTGCCGAGTTTGGGCAATTTCACAAATAAAATTAGAGGCCCCGTGAGGGTACACTCGCACATCATATTTGCGCCACTTAAAACTTATGTTAGTCTAGGGTTGGCAAACTAACGTTTTTTTTTTGCTTTTTTTGTTTTCGTTCTGCCGAATGATAGATGTAGGTACGTGATTTAAAGATATTTACAGATGTAAAGATGTTTACGGGATAATTATTTGTAACATTAATAACTAATGTTGTTAGGGTATAAGTATTGTTGGGTATTTCTATACATTTATTTTTCAGGAAAACAGTAAATATATTGTTATTTTTTAAAAATAATATACGTTCCAATAACAAAAAATCACTTTCAACAATACACTTTTTTTATAAAAGTCCGAGGATTCAAATAACGAATTACATAGGTACATACATATGCTCACGCCTGTATTCCCCGAAAGGGTAGGCAGAGATGTACTTGTAGTACACCCCTATATAGCCAGTTATATTTAAGTCCCATGTAATACGGGGCGAGCCTATTGCCACTAACCGAGCACTTATCCAGACTGCAGACTGCAACTGGGAAATTAATTATATATTTTTTAATTATGCACTTCTAATCTCCTCGGTGGTAAGCTTCCCGAAACCTTAGTTCAACCCTTAAAGGGTAACTTAAAAATTTCCTGCCATGTTTTTTTCTTTATTCGATTAGACTTTATACAAAGTACTTTCAAATCGTCAGAATGACACAATTTACAGGAGTATACATGCTACCGCCAGGTTCGGAAGGTTGCTTGTTCGAAAGTTTCTAGGAAAGTCGTCCTCTGCTTTTAGACTCCATGCTTAGGTGTCCTATAATTTATTAACACCCTTATTACATAAAGTTTTAAGCTCTAAAGTTAGTAAGAATACAGAACTTGATAACATAAAAAAGTTTTTAATATACATGAGTGACAAAAGATAATTTAGAAGACTTTGTTCTTGTTTGTTTTTATGGATTTGTCAACTTAATAATGTTTTGTTTTTTTAATTTGTACATTGAGGCCGTTTGTGCTGGAATATTCAGTAAAACTCTAGTGACTTTCAGAAAGGTCAAATTCGGAGCACTTGTAACCGAAGGATATGCAGAGATGAGTGTGGCAAACGGTGGTCTCTGCCTACCCCCATGTATGTATGTATGTACTCTACTGACTTTTAGATTATTACTAAAATGTCACTCATAGTTAAATCCATTAAATAGAGGAGCTCGTGGCACAGTTGCTATTGCGCATATGATTCGATCAGCAAAGTTAAGCAACCATATGCCTAGCCAGTAGTTGGATGGGTGACCGCCCGAGTTCCCTCCGTGCCTCGGGGAGCACGTTAGACCGTCGGTCCCGGTTGCCAATTTAACATCTTTGGCAATCGTTACAGGTCAGTCATACGCAGGTCGATAATGTATTAAATAGTAAGTGGTAGTTACATTTTTTTATTGACATAAGTCCCAAAAAAGATGGAAAAGATATATCACAACACCTATTTTTAAATAGTGCAAATTTAATTCGCTATTTCTTTATTATTATAAATATCATTAATTGATGACTTTAAACAAAGTACTTTCAAATCGTCAGAACGACATAGTTATACAGAAGGAGTAAATTATTTATTTACTGTATTATATAATCATATTAATTTAATGGAAAAAAAAAAAAAAAATTCAGCCCTGATTTTATTCCGTTCCTGCAACCAGTAAGTCAATAGTTTCACACACCAACCAATCATTTGCGTTCTAAACTATTTTCCCTATATTTAAAAGTGATAACCTGAGAGGATAATAATGTCCGGCAGAAATAAACATATTTTTCCCCTTTTAAAAGCAGAAGCTTCCAGAATTACGTTTCAAATTTTCAAAGACTATAAATATTTACCTTCCCTACAAATAAAATCAAAGTGGCAGCCCTGGCATGCCCTTTGTAATCATATTTCGTTTGTTCCCTTCCCTAGCAAGGATGTAATTGTGTATACAGGTTGGTTCAACCATCGCACATTCTTTTCGTATCAATAAGGTGATACAATGCATTTTATTTCATACTAGCTGTGCCCCGCGGTTTCACTCGCGTAGATTTAGTTTCTTCCTTATTGTCGCGGAAGCCTAATATTTTTAATAAATAAAAGTAGCCTAAGTTACTCCTTGAAACATCAGCTACCTACCAGTGAAAGTCCCGTTAAAATCCGTCCACCCGTTTCGGAGATTACCCGGAACAAAAAACAGACAGACAGACAGACGGACAGAGAAAAATTTTAAAACTTGGTTTTTTAGTGTCTTTATACTTTCATATGTATTTAGTGAAATGCTGTTATTTTCAACACCCACATTTCACCGAATATGATTAAGTGCCAACGTGACAGAGGGTGAGTCCATCGCCGTCTCAGCCACTATACATACGCCTTTGAATTATTTCTGAGACATATGCAGGTTTCCTCACGATGTTTTCCTTCACTGTAAAGCACGTGGAGTGAAAATCATTGTACATAAGTTTTTGAAAAAACTCATAGGTACAGGCCCCGCTGGTATTTGAACTTGCTTCGCTTGCGTAGCAGGCAACTGCTCTAACCCCGAAGCCACCACAGCTCTCAAATATATATTAATATATCTATGATTTGTTTACAATAAGTGCCGTGGCCCAGTGGTTTAGATGGCCTCTTATGCAATCGACGCAAGCTCCAATCACACCGGAGTCACCAATGAGTTTTTACATACACTTAGGTGCCATGATTCATGTCCCGCTACGAGCTGTGGGGAGAAAAAAATCATCGTGAATAAACATCCATATGTCTGAGAAGAATTTCATATCAAACGCGAGTTGGCGACATCTGCTGATAATATACTCGTAGGTAACTAGATTATTTATCACGTTAATACATTTTGTTGTTTAATTATTCTACACATGCTTTCAATTCAAATAAGCAATCCTAGGAAACGTGATAAAATTAATTTCAAATGTTACCGACTTTCACAGGCTGTCATTATATTCAATGTTGTTATAGTCTTACACCAATTATTATAAATCCCAAGCTGGCCCGGCGAACAATACCGCTTAACAGTCGATTCTCAGAATTTTTTTTAAGAAAATGTAGTGTTTTTTAATTTTTTCCCTCCGTAAGAACCATCCTCGTACTTCCAAGGAATGTTCTAAAAAAATAATTGGCAAAATCGGTTCAGCTGCTTTCGAGATTTGCAACACATTCAGCGATTCATTTTTATATTATAGAGATAAAAGTCAAAAGTCAAAAATATCTTTATTCGATTAGACTTTTTACAAAGCACTTTCAAATCGTCAGAATGACACAATTTACAGGATTATACATGCTACCGCCAGGTTCGGAAGGTTGCTTTTACTGAGAAGAACCTGGCAAGAAACTCAGTAATTACTCTTTTCAAAAATATTATACATATTTAAAAAAAAACAAAATAAATAAGATTTATATGCCTTCACCAGTCTAACGCCGACCCACTTTCATGACATTGTCGACTCACCTCCGTGGTTTATTTCAATATTACTTCAATAACCATGTCTATACTAATATTATAAAGATTAATATTAATAAGATATGATTTGTATGTAAGTATGTTTGTAAGGATTAGGTCAAAAATTACTAGACCGATTTTAAAAATTATTATACCACTTGAATGCTACTATCACTGATTAATATAGTCTATATTTTATCCCCGTACTCCCACGGGAACGAGAACTACGCGGGTGAAACCGCGTGACGTCCTCTAGTTTGTAATAAATTGTAAGATTGATAAATAAATGAAAAAAATACGTTACTTATATACAATCTCAAATAAAAAGAGAATGTAAGAATGGTATAAATTCAGTGCGAGACAGCCTGTATATCGAGTGTTATGATATATTTTCAGTCTCCTGAGTACGGTACGGTATTCTTTGTGTATTATAATTGTAGAATTGAAATTGCGGCAATATATGGCTTGGAATAAAATCTGAGTTTATTTTTATATAAACATTTTGTACTAGAATTTATCCACAACTAGCTGTGCCTCGCGGTTTCACTCGTGGAGACTTAATTACATGGGTCGCGATAACCCTATTTCTTAAGTGTTTTTATTTTATATTTATTAGGTATTTTTGAAATAATTAATTTTATTACTGAATTTCTTGCCAGGTTCTTCTCAGTAAAAGCGATCTTCCGAAACTGCCAGTAGCATGTATAATCGTGTATAATTATGGTATTCTGTCGATTTGAAAGTACTTTGTAAAAAGTCTAATCGAATAAAGATATTTTTGATTTTGAATGTTTCTTTCCATCGACTCATAACCATATTCATTAGATTTTACAATCAATTGCATCTCGACTTGGCAAAGGCTCCACACATGACTTCGAAATCAACTTTCAATAATATTAGCGCATCAAGTCAGAGGGCTTGCAACTCTATTGACAGAAAGTTAAGGTTCATTTTAAGTAGCTGATGGTAAAGTAATGTTTAAAGCATATTGAGTTGGACAGTTGGCGTAATATATTCGATGGTCGTCCGGAGAGGCAATGGTTTACTGTGCTTGGGTTGTTAAGGGAACATATCAAAATTTGATAACGTAAAAGCCCTGGTGGTTTGAGCAAGTTCGAATCCCAGAGGGGCCTGTACCAATGACTTTTTCTAAAAAACTTATGTGCAGCAAATCACACGTGTACAGTGAAGGAAAACAACCTGCATACGTCTGAGTAGAAATTCAAAAATGAAATGTATAATGCTCGAGACGGTGATAGACTCACCATGTGTCTTCGGTGGAATGTGTGTGTTGTTATAACAACACTTCTGCCTACTCCTTCGGGGAGTCCAGGCGTGAGCATATATGTATGTGCAGACAAAACAGGCTTTTAAAAAGATATACGGAAGATAGGTGAAATAATAGATTACATCATTATATTCTGCGTGTGTTACTGATACTGACCATATACATTTTCATTTGTAAGTAAATTATGTTTAGACACTGTATAATGCATAAGTATAAAGCATATCATGCGTTTTTATCGTTAGAAAAAAAGATAAATCTCTCAAAAATACTTATAACAATTGTTCAATTTATATTTTTTATCGTCCATTCAGATTCAAATCTCCACTACTCAAACGTAAAAAAGCATTAATTGAAATGTATAGTACACCAATCGCTGAACACATTAAGGTATAATTCTCCGTCAGTAGAGCAAGGCAGATGTCGCGGCGATAAATGAAAACATTAAGCCGAGAGATACGATACTGCTCGCTGCACTCAAGTGGGCGGATGCAGCCTGCCGAGGACGTTTGCATGCATTTCAGATAATACTGCGCACGAATAATGGAATTTTAGTGAAATATTTCGCTATTTATGTAATATTGGGGGCCTACCACCGTCGTATCTTGGTTTAAAGCGTCTTTACTTAGTCAGGGGGCGTTTTCGATCTTCTGTGGGCCTAGATAAAGAAACATTCTCTCGCACTTGCGCTAATAGAAACAATAAAAAATATATGGGAATTATATAAATCAGTCACGTGACATATCGTCGTTGCGCGTTCAAAAGTGGCTATGTGTTTTTACACACTTTAGGAGCCGCAGAAATTGATTTTCTCGAAATATGGCCCGAGTATTCAAAAAAAATATTCTTACTATTGATACATACAAATTTACATCGTTTTTTTTCGATTAATGTTGGATAGGTATTGTGAAAATAATGACGAAATTAAACATTACTGGAAATTTTGACACAGAGTTCACGAAATACACATAGCGACTTTTGCACGCGCAACGACGATATGTCATTCCTATACATTTTGTATCGTTCCTACCTGCGAAGCGAGGTGATAGTGTTACTTTGTCTACAGGCCCAGCATTGACATTTCATTTTGATTAATTCTAACCCCAAGGGGATAAAATAGGGGATGAAAGTTTGTATGAAACTAAATTTACGCGAGTGAAACCGCGGCACAGGTAATCATTCATATGTATGTAGCTTACCTAGATGCGGTTTCATTGCTATTTTAGACTAGTTCAAAAAAGGAGCAGGTATGTTCGACACGTGTGTTTTTTGCAAAGTACAAAACAGTTTTGCATACAAATTGAATGATGGTGTCGCTTTGGGTCGAAGTTTAAAGGTAGATAAAACATTGCTGGGGAAAACATATAAACAAAATGATTTGCATACAGTTAGAGAGTTATGCCGGTCGGTTCCACATTTATGATCCATCGGATCAATTTTATTTTATAACTAGCTGTGCCCCGCGGTTACGGTTTAGATTTAGTTTCATCCTTACTGTCGCGGAACCCTAATATTTTTAATAAATAAAAGAAGTCTAATTAGCTTAAATTACTCCTTGAAACATCAGCTACCTGCCAGTGAAAGTGCCGTTAAAATCGATCCAGCCGTTTCAGATATTACCCGGAACAAACAGAAAGATTTTAATTTAAAACTTGGTGTTTTAGTGTCAGTATCGCGTATACTTTCATATGCATTTAGTGAAAAGCTGTTATTTGGAATTACGAACAGACACTTCAATTTTATTTATCTGTATAGATATAGAGTATAGATATAGATTATAGAAGTATAGATTCACACATTCACACACCGTAAAATTCACGAATTTACAACTAATATAGCACAGTTCGTTGACACAGGTCTTCAAATCCTCATTACAATCTGAAATAATATTAGTTTCAATAGAAGTATTGACATATAAACAGTTGGTATGTACGAGTATAAGTTAAATAATGTAGTCAAAGTGAAACGGGCCAAGTTTAACAACAAATTCCTTAAAGAACTTTTATGGCAACATTCTTCTGGAAGCGTGGCCAGTGGGCATTAATACAGTTCATACAGTTACCGCCAACTTCCCGAGCACAACATGCGCCTCCGACGCAATCACAAACTTAACCGCTTTGCATTCAACAACTAACTCAACTATACTCTCGTATCAACTACTCGCTACGTGGGTTTGTTAGATTTTAAAATAAATCCTAATTCAAAAATATCTTTATTTTATAAGACTTTTCACAAAGTACTTTCAAATCCACGATTACACAGGATTATACATGCTACTGCCAGGTTTGGAAGGTTGCTTTTACTGAGAACAACCTGACAAGAAACTCAGTAATTACTCTTTTCAAAAAAGTTATTTTACTATTTTGAGTAATCCAATCATCATCATGAATTACAGAGTAATGAGACTCTTGTCGGTGTAACCGATGCAACTCTTTCCACTTGTCTCTGTAATCCAATATAAATCATAAAAATTATATATATATATAAGCCCATGGACACAGTTCCAGTACACAAAAGTCGATAAAAAAAAACTTAAAGTAGGTACTACGTATAATTGTTTAGCTTGAGATGACCAGCCCCCACAAGCAGCACCTGTTCACAAGTATGACGAGAATGCCAGCCATCGCCCTCCTCAACCATTATAGAGGGAAGTGAGCGACCCGTCATCCTGATATATATATATATATAAATAGAAATCCTCCCCTATAAAGAGACTGCCTCGCTAGGTCCTGGGTTCGGTCCCCAGGTCGGGCAAAGTGACATTGGATTTTTCCATCTGTAATTTCCCAGTTGCATCCCGGAGTCTGGATTAGTGCTCGGTTAGTGGCTATAAGCTTGCCCCCTATTACATGAAACTTAAACATAACTGGCGAGACGAGGGTTGTACTACAAGTACACCTCTGTCTACCCCTTCGGAGAATACAGGCGTGAGCATATATATGTATGTAGATATCCCCCCGTAGGTACCCTATTTTTAATCAACACTATTTATTAAGGGAACCCATGTTAAAAAAAACCGGGGAGTATGTTTCGCCATTATCAAAAAACTCAAAACTCAAAAATATCTTCATTCGATTAGACTTTTTACAAAATACTTTGAAATCGACAGGATGATATAATTACACATGATTAGACATGCTACCGCCAGGTTCGGAAGGTTGCTTTTACTGAGAAGAACCTGGCAAGAAACTCAGTAATTACTGATTTGAACTCGTCTACTCAAACCACTCACCTATCACGGCTCTTTCTCTATATCTCTCTCATAGGTTTTTAGTATAGTGTAGTGTGCCCTATATTTCAATTGAAAATTACATCAAAATTAGTCAAGCAGTTTAACTGTGAATGGCAAGATTGATAGATAACTCATTTACTCGCAAAGTGACTCCGCATATCAGTTAAATTACTATAGAATCTAGTTCTGAAAGTGTAGTCAGATCTTATGTTGAATAGCTGTGCCCCGCGGTTTCACCCGCGTAGATTTAGTTTCTTCCTTATTGTCGCGGAACCCTAATATTTTTAATAAATAAAAGTAGCCTAAGTTACTCCTTGAAACATCAGCGAAACTACCAGTGAAAGTCCCGTTAAAATCGGCCCAGCCGTTTCAGAGATTACCCGGAACAAACAGACAGACAGACGGAGAAAAATTATAAAACTTGTTTTTTTTTGTGTCAGTACCGTGTATACTTTCATATGCATTTAGAGAAAAGCTGTTATTTTGGAATTACAAACAGACACTTCAATTTTATTTATCTGTATAAATGGAATCGACGTGCCAATAGTATAAGAGAAAACTCCCTTCTACTAGCAGCTTTTAAATAATAATAAAAAAGTATAAAATAGAAAAATCGAATAAAAATAAGATTGAAAACGGTACGATACAATCATCATGAGCACGTTCGTAGCGCTACGCCAAAGAGCTACGAGGCTACGATCGAGTGCCCTCTACGGAGCTCGTAGAGCTTCGTAGCAAATACTTCGTAGCGTAATCTTTCCAGTCTGCACCAGGCGTCTGGTAAATAATTCAAATCTTTTCAAATAGTTTTTTGCTTACGAGATTAAAGTTTGCCTTATGGTGACCGCTTACTATCTATACAGTCTATACAGATAAACAAAATCGAAGTGTCTGTTTGTAATTCCAAAATAACAGCTTTTCACTAAATGCATATGAAAGTATACACGCTACTGACACTAAAAAACAAAGTTTAAAAATGTTTCTCTGTTTGTTCCGGGTAATCTCTGAAACGGCTGGACGGATTTTAACGGGACTTTCACTGGTAGGTAGCTGATGTTTCAAGGAGTAACTTTTATTTATCAAAAATATTAGGATTCCGCGACAATAAGCATGAAACTAAATCTACGCGGGTGAAACCGCGGGGCACAGCAAGTGCAAGATAAGTATTCTGTTTGACTTTCACTGGTAGATTTTAATAAGGAGTAAATTAGGCTACTATTATTTTAGAAAAAATATATCAGTTAGCATATACCATAGTTTTAAATGTTAATCCTACGCGGATAACACCGCGGGCACAGCTAGTATTAATTTCAAAGTACCACAGTATTATTACTGTATAAGTACTTATATCAAATTGGCAATGAAATTCCCAGAAGAGGCAAAACTGCATTGCCTCAATCTTGTTAAGTCCGGGGACTTCATATTAAGTCAATTTGAACAGCCTTAGAGCTTGCGAGCTAAGTTGAAACCTTTATTGAATGCTCTCTTAATGCTTAAACATTTACTTGTGTATCTGTTTTGAGCTATATTTGGATATTATTCAGTTTTTGTTCATGTAGCTCGTGAAAAAGGAAAAGGAAAATTATATATTTTATATATACTTAATTATATTATTAATTCAGTTTATATCCTAAGACACTTATGTTCGCTGAAAAATACAATTCTTCACACAAAGACCACAAACTATTTTCACTATACAATCTATATATACGAATTTAGCCAAATGGATCTGATCGTCACGGATGCATCGCACCGTGTTTGATGAGTGACGAGTACACGCAAGTCAGACTAGCTACCATCGACTGCGACTGAAAACAACTGGATGCATCGAGATGTCTGAACAATCGAAAAAATCGCGATCGCTCTCACCATTGCACATCGCTACAAGAGTTCAGTAGGTCTAAAACGGCCACTTTGGGAGAATCATAATGTGATCCGAATATGATTCAAGAATAATTAAATTTCGCAATTCACCTGTTTGACACTTTCCTATGAAGATTCCTAAAATGGTCCACAAAATATGAATTGGTTTTGTGACAAATAGCAGAACCATATAAAGTTACATAGGGACTAACATCTACAATTATTGTATTCATTCGTGAATCATAAATATGAATTGCACTTAAGTGACCATTTTGTCATTTCGGTGATGAATCATATTATGATTCTCCCAAAGTGGCCTTTTTAGACCTACAGAGCGCATTGCACTATACGTTCCTAACTAGAACAGTTGCCGCGGTTCCCCAGGCATGACACCCTGGGTGGAAGATCTTCCTTTTGCAGGAGACGAGCATGATCTCTCGTTTTCCCTAAAGGTGTTTCAACACCCAGTTTTGACCGATGATAGTTTATTGCTTACGTGTCAGATGGCAAGTCCATCGCCGTCTCGGCCCTACTTAATAGTTTTATTCGGTTGTATTTTCAACACACCTCAGAACCTTACC